>QUSE01000014.1:360557-394625 GCA_006508115.1 Apiospora malaysiana
TTCTGGCCGTCGGGGCTTTATTTTTGTTGCCCCCCCCCCCCCCCTCCAAACTGACCACGGCTATGCAACCTACAGGCAGACCGCTAATAGTCACAGTCACTCGCTGCAGCCCCTGCGAATCATGCCCACTTGAGCTCTCCAAGTCTATGAGCATGGCATCTTCGGAAAACAACCTTCTCTTCCCAGGCACCAACAGCAACTAGCTACCCATTCCAATGACTCAACCCTGAGGCTGACCTGTGATTCTCGCTGGACAGGACTTCGAGTCTTCGCCTTCCGGGCTAGACTACCTCGATATACCACCCCCGTCTGAGATGAGGTTAGTAAAATTCCTCCCCCTGATTCGAGTCTGGCCCATTTTGGAATGGCCCCTTTACCCCCCAAAGGATATCTGTATATCATATCCACACAAGTATGAAGTGTGTGATTCGTCCTCGTGCCCTGTAGCGTAAGTATTGTGGTCATTGCAGAAACCCAGGGGGCTGCCAGTCGGGCTGCCCTGGCCACTTACTTACGGTGTCTCTTGGCCGACAGTTGCATTCTACCGTGCTATAGGTCCGAAATCAAGGAGCATGGTTGTCTGAGCCACCAGAGCGGAAGTACCGCTGGTTGCAGGCAGTGCGTCTGGGTTCACCAGCATGCCCAAGTGGTTCACACTTCGGTACCCGCACTTTTTCGTGCCACGTTAAGTGTTGGTTGTAATACCCATGTGGCACGCAAATGCTGTCTCGTATGGGATTGCAATACAACATTGCCGTGGCAGCCTTGCACTCCATTCACGATCCATCTATCTGCTATAGTGCACATACTGATGTTTGCCGACAAGATTCACCCAAGACTCCACCAACTCCTCTTTAACGACATTAGAAAGCCAACCACCACCACCCGTAATCTTTCCAGCAACCGTCCCTCTTATCAACGCGTCCACGGGGTTTCCTCCGGAGAGCAGCACATTTTATCACCCCGCTTCGAGCTACCTGGACGTTAGGCCACGGCTGGGCTCTAGGTACGTCGCATGCCATGATTCTTTCCGGGTTTGATTATGTCATGCAATAATCTACCCAAGGGGTTTTGATTTGCTCACGACAACTGTAGCACGTCGTCGGTGGGAATGGCAAATGCGCCTCGGTCCCATCCACTCCCAAACCTAGGTTACAAGACGACCAGAGACATCTACTCCTCCGTGACTCCCGGGTACACCAGGGCGCTAGATCACCCACAGAGATCGCCACCATTTTCAGTCCTTTCTCGGCGGCACCCATTGTCGCCGACGCCAAGTCCCGGTCTCGGATTCACAACAAACTCGATCAGGACCATGGATCCGCCATACGGAGCCAAGAGCAACCAGAACATCCCCCCTCTCCAGGGTATCCAACAGCATGGACAGCTCGCCTATGCTACAGGACACAGTCCCATCAAGGTCGAAATCAACGGCACTATCGACAAGGGCTTCTTTTTGTCCGAGGGTGAATGGACATGTTACAGACGAAACTACTTCTCGTGCATCTGCTCCTACAGTCTGACGCCAAATTACCCCGGTGCTGCCATGCATTACACACCGAACTCGAGTGCGACCCATTACGAGGTCTATGGGTTTGCCATGTCCATCTCGGCCATGGTCCACGAAAGTGATACGCACACCATCGATCTAGTTCAACACACCCCGAAGCGGGATAAAGGCCCCATTACTAGGCCTGATAGGGTGGAGCTGAGCCCCAAACCACCCCAACAGACACCGCACCCGTTGGGGACGCTATATCCTGATAGTCACGGCCATAGCCACCGCTTGGGAGTTGGCCCGGCCCCGGGAAGCCTCTACGACGGCTTCAGTCAATCGCCTAGTGGGCATCCAACGGAACATACGTTCGAACGAATCCAGTTCAAGCAAGCGACTGCGAACAACGGGAAACGGAGGGCTGCCCAGCAATACTACCACCTCGTCGTTGAGCTTCATGCTCATGTGGGTGAGATTGGTCGGGGCGTAGCGGATCAGTGGATGAAGGTGGCTCACAGGAAGTCGGCGAAGATGATTGTTCGAGGGCGCTCTCCAGGTCATTACCAGTCGGAAAGGAGAGGCAGTGCAAGCAGCGGGCCGGGAGCCGCCGGTGGTTCCCTTAGCGGTTACGCACCTCCAATGCAGGACTATGGTCCAGGGAGTTCTATGCTCGGATCCACCTACAGCACCGCTAATTATGAACATCGCGGTCAATATGGCGGCCACAATCGTCCGCACGATCTACCGATGGAGCCTGTCATGTCAGTGGAGGATGTCAAGGCCCTAGAGAGCAGTAAAGACTACCAATACTATCCGACGCCGATATACGAAGGAAATGAAAACCGACAAGGCATCGAGATGTTTACTCACCGGACTGACCCGGAGCCTGTGGTCACATCAATGGCAGACAGCTTGGATCCCTCTGCCTCGAGGCTCAAGAACGAACATGACACGCTGCCCAGTCTCTTCTACCCGAACCAGAGCCCTGCTTACAATAATATGTCGAGAGGGTGCAGTCGTTTCGAAGGGAAGTCGACCTCTGCAGGTTATTATCCACAAATGATGCCACAGTCGACATAGCCCGCTATCGAGTCGGATATATGGGAAGCAATGTGGCGATACTTGTTTTCGCTGTGAACCTGCATATCAGAAACCTTTCACTGGTCTGTTTTTTATCGCTAGACATCGGACGGAGCAAAGGAAAAGCATCATGGGTTTTTTTCTGGGTTTGAACTTTAGGAAGGTTAAAAGGCATGGCGCATGGGCAAGGTGGACAAGGTGGACATGGAACAAATCAGGGGTTTCATGGGAATATGCATGATGAAAAATGTACGAAATCTATTCCATCCAGACGGCGGAAAGGCTGGAAGTTTCAAGTCAAACAGCAACTGGTTGTTCGGTCTGATACAGTGAGAAATCTTGCATGATTTCTGGTCGGTTGCTTCCGGGGAGAGCCAAAAGAGGGCTGTGCGGTTTGCGGAAAGGATACCCCTTGATTTTTTCTTTCTTTTTCTATATCTCTTCATTGCTCTCTGGTTGAATGAATGTGATTGGAGAGACCAGGCCGGCGCCCGGGGACGTTCGCTCTGCACCCTACCCTTCCACAAGAATTACGAAGACACATCGATGCCATGGGGCGGCGTTGGAAACGACGGATCGCGAAGGGGGCGCACAAGCGGGGTTTTATGGGGAGACATGATATGGTATTTTCTACGATGCGTGGCGTGGGGATCTCTTTTTCGGTTCTTATTCCAACCCTACCCTCCTGGTGAGACCTGCTTTCAACTCCCCACAATCACCTACCTCTCTCGCTTCGGTATGATGTGGAAATTGTTATTGGGTGGATCTCTGCTTCGTCTCCTCAAGTATCTTGGCTCATCATCATCGTCGTCGTCATCATGGTCAATAGCACCATCAAGAAAGCTAGCATGGGTCCTTTTTAGCTAGTGTGTTGCATTGAAAAACCCCCATGGGGCTTGGTCGGGGTTTTACGCACACAAAGAGATACTCGATTATTCGTTCATATGGCTTTTGAACCCGAAGAGAACGCGTCCCTTGATATTTCTGACTTGCCCATGTACTCATGCGCACACACACACACGCACACACACACAGCTTTCTCTTCCTCGCCCTGTGCGACCGAGGTACAGACAGATTCCCATTATGGTGATGGCGTGAACTCGAACCACTGGACTGGTAGACGACCGAGGAGGGGAAATGTAAGCGCCTGTAAGGCAGTAGTAGCTTGTGTGCCACTTGGCTGGAAGGCTTAACGTATACGTTATAGGTTAACCAATTCCGGTGCATATTGAGATGAAATGTTTACTTCAGGTAGTGTGAGTGAGGAATCTTGAGGATCGACCCCCCACTGCGGGCGCTAACACACGTTGCCTACGGCTAACGCCCAAAACGGTTTACGCTGCCTGGCCGAGACCCGTGGAGGATTTGGGCACCCGTCAAGAGGTACATGTAGTAAGTAGGTGTACCTAGGTAAGTATGTACTAACCAATGTTGTAGGTATGCCCGACCTACATGTAACATATGTACGTAAGGAGCAGGAAATAAATGTATATAATCCAGTAATCATAGACATACACCTTTCTAGCTATGTAATCTGCAAAAATCATTTTATATAGATTAAATCAAAGAACAGAAGAGTCGATTGATGTCAAGGCGCACCAAACCTGGTACTTCAAAGCTAGGTGGGGCTTACTGGTTATTGGCAACCTGTACTGCGTAGGCTGCACCTACCTTGGCACTGGACGTTTGTGTGCCACCCCTTTATATTCGGAGTAGCAGCATGTACCTGTATGTATGTATATATGTATGTAGTCAGCATCATGGATGGCAGCAAGGGGGGCAAATGTCGCGAACTACCACTCTTGTACTCTACTCCGTACCTATCCGCCTACTGCCTAAGGTTACAGCCTACTGCCTACAGCTGACTGCATAGGTTACAGGTCGACCACATCCATCGGTTCCGGCATCATTCCGATCAATTGCAATGTTGTTGCGCCTCGACATTGCAGGTCTGGCTCTCTTCTATGTCGCGCCCTGCCCAGATGCGGTTTCTCATCGCTCGCATAGATGCTTAGGTATGTATGTTATGTATACACTCCCAATTCCCTATAGATTTCCCGAGGGAGTTACTCCGTCCGGCCTTGATGAAAGGCACAAGGCACATACATGCATTGGTAGGCCCGAATTCAGGGATTTGGGTCAGTTGTCTTGGCTTACATGTTCTTCTCCAGTTAAAACAAGGGTAGCCATGCAGTCGTCGTACAGGTTGCCGGGTGTCGCGATCTGCGTACAAGATGGAAGAGCAGATTACCTGACGATTCCCATTTGCAACTCCCATGCCCGCCGTTGGAGGCACAGCAATGAGGCAAGCTAGAGGCCAGGAAACCACGTCTGCTCTCCTGGCTGTTGAACATTACACCGCAGTGTGTTGAAGCGCCGTGGTTCAAATAAGCTTTTGTGGAGCACGCTGGTAGATCCGTCGTGGGGAATTCCAACTACTGCTACTGCTACTGCTACAGCATGTCATGTATGATGCTAACGATGTAGAAAACAGTCCATTAGTAGAGGCAGTTCTGTCCCAGCAATTTCTTCTGCGACTTCCTTTTTCCATCTTCATCCTAGTCCTTTCTCTCTCTCTCTCTCTCTCTCCATTCTTTTCCCCCCCTCTACCCCTAATCTCCAAACCTGTTGCGGGCAGCATTCAAGTTACCCATTCCCGAGTAAACCATTTCAGTTTCACGCTTCACATGAACGGGTTGTCTAATTTAGAAGGGAGCAAATCTTGAGGCCAATGAGCAGGTAATGTTGTTTCTTAGGTCATCGTTCGCGCTCGCGTTAGGGTAGGCTGCAGATGGCTGGAGCTCTGCTGTCTTTGATTTTTTTTTCTCTCTCTCTTTTCTTCTTCTTGCTGTTTCCTGTTCAATTTCTTACCCACCGACATGTCACATGTACTCAACATCCACATTGACTCTTTCGGCTTGTCGCAGCGCAAAAGGAATATGTGGTCGATTGAATTACTCCACCCTCAAAATGCACACCGAGATGGCAATGCGCGCGCATTGTCTGCCTACTTGCTCACTAACGGAAAGGCAGAATGCCCGTCCCCTTTCCCCATTTCTGTTCCTATTCGAGATTTTCGCTGCTTGCTTACAACCCCAGGCATCAATCAACATCATGAAAAGTGACACGTACACACCCGCGCACTTAGTTTCCCAACCAAATCTTGCAATACAGGAGGATAGCTACATCGCATTTCATTGCCATGGTGGAAAACATGTCTGATCTGACCAAGACTTGGATTGCCGGCAGCCGCCAACCTTCGCAAACTGGCCCTGACCCGGCAATTACTGCGAGGCGCCTTCTCCGCTTCTTCGTTTACGAAGGTCACACCGGTCTTCATCAGGCTATCACCCACCTCGATCTTTGCATGATCCCAAAAGCACCTTGACACCAGATGTTGAGCGGGGTACCACCTCTGGTCAAGTACCGACACACTACTATCGAGGGGGGGAGGGGGGGGAGGCTTCTTTCAAGTGGAGGGGCGTCATATGAAAAAAAAAAAAAAACCACTGACACGGCTTTGCCTCTGTGGCGCCGGCTTGCAAGACTTGATCGCATCAAGGTCGCGGTGGGTGAGCCACTGCAATGTGATATCTCATTCGTATTCTCAGGCAGGAATCATTTCCCTAGGCGACCCACTACAATCAGCACGCCGGTTGCATTTGGGGGCCGGTGAACCAGCCTGCCAGCCTACCGCTCTCGAAGTTTGGTGCTGATGCTGATCATGCCCATCCATGGCTGGTTGGCCTACCTCACATTATCCCGCACCCCCTTGACAAGAGACGTGGTGGTGCATGTTCCCACCAAGAAACTCGCGACCTGCTTTTTCGCTTTTGGGGGGGTAGCAGGGTGGATGTTCCTCATGTCCAGAACTCTTGTCCGCTCCGGAATCCGACCTCCCTCCTTTATGCCAGGCCTGCATTTGCATTTACATTGTTACACTACGTACGACCTTCAGCCCTATGGTTCATGTTTGTGAAAATCGAGAGAATGAACAAAGGAGAACACCCACTTGACCCAGCCCTCCCTCCAGCGTAAACAAGAATCGAATAGCGAAGGAGCCTGATAGTTCCTCGAACCATACTCACTGGATGGGCAACCATAACAAATATGGAAACAAGTATCTACTTTTGGAATGCCTGGCAGTTCCCGTTTACATGCGCGATGCCTACGAAACCAGCTGCCAGCCAAGTCGTCTGTTCTCGTCTAGGGCCCGGCTATCGGCTATTATTAAGACTATGGGCTTTTACGGGGAAGAGGCCAGTCAGGTTCGAAATTTTCATTTCTCAACAAGCGGTAAGACCGTTTAACGATGATACGACGCAAGGGCTGGGCTGAGCCAAGTCCAATCTGGTGTAACGCAGGCAATCGCTTATGCCACTGGTCAGTTTCGGTCCCGTTTACCTTCCCGAGGCGCCTCTTCCGTGGTTAGCGTACCTCGACAGCTGCCCAAGCAAGACCTACACATTCGTTACATTCACCATCTATCGTGGTTCATTCAGCCCATCGGGCTGAACTCAAGATCAGTGCTCACATTGGAAATCATGTAAGTATAATGAACGAGGTATGGGGCCGGAATGCGCCCGCGCCAATTCCTCCTGCATCAGTATATGTACATATGTATCATGTTTAGTTGTGGGATGGGGGTCACCGGATGCGAGAACAGTGAGATCCGGGAACTGCCGCTGGCAACTGGGAACCCTGACAGCCAACGCGGAAGTAATATTCGTTTCCATGCTAAACCAGCATGTTCCTAAATCCCTACAGCTTGCATTTCAGCGCCACGCTGCAGCGCCCAATTTCCACCAGTGTTTGCGTCATAAAAGTGTAATGGGTGCTGCTGGCTGCTTACACGAAGGTACATATGGTTGAAGTACCTGCAGGATTCCAATCGCAAAGGACCAGGCCATTGACGTTTTAAACGGTAAGAGGGCTCTGAAAGACCCTGCTTGCCTGCCGCCCCCAATTATCTCCCGAAGCAAGGCTGACCTGGTAAAATGTAAGTAAGTACCTCATTCACTCGTTCATGTAAGTAATCATCGGCGTCAGCATCGCTTACTCAGATATCAACAGCATCGCTCACGGGGGTAAAAGAAAGAAAGAGAAAGGCCCATCGCAATGAAAATTAGGCCAAGAGAATACTAACATTATCGCAGTCATAGTTCAAAACATGGAAACATGGAACCAACCCCCCCTGTTGCACGACATACAATCTGTCCCAGACTGTATGCAAGCCTCTACCGCTGTCAAATCACCTTGGGAGGCAAGCTGCCGGAACGCAGCATGAAGCTAGAATACCCACCAGCATGAAAGGTCAAGCTGCAAAGGGGGATTCGTCGGGCGGCTGGTGCGGGCTCACGTCACCAAAGCAGATCAATGGTGAGTAAACAAACCATGGAAATCACAAGGGCATCGTCACCAAGCTCAGGGGCGTTCAAAACATTGCTACGATGAGAACGGTATAGTATGCTAGGGATAGCATGACTGGCATGGTGATTGAGCAAGAAAGGCCATTCCAACCTGCCATCTCATAGACCCGCACTACTCACGTCAAGCAAGGGATGAGGTGCTTTCCAGAAGGCTTGTCATATATCGGCATTCTGGCCCGCCCAACCAGGAAAGGAATACGAAGAGGAGAACAACGGGGCAGGCAAACCCACTGAACGGGTTGCGTCGCAGGGTGAACGATTGCTTACCTCGGGGCTATGAAGACGCGGGCGGAATTTTGTCATTCCAGCGACACTTGCACTGCCGCGGCCGCAGTGATGTAAGTCGATTCTCGCTCCTCTGGAATCAAACTACAAAAACACGTTCGGAGCTGTTCGGCTACGTAGATCTAGGAGAGGACATGCATCAACACGAGGTAAATGTGTAGTTTAGATACGCTCACTGGTTGTTGTCCTTCGAGATGGGGGTAGAATCCGGTACTCTCACCTCATTCTACATTCTACATTACCCTTCTCTCCCGGGCATTCGTCACCTGCACCCCCCCCCCCGTATAAGGGCGACTACACTCGATGCTCATCTACATATCTTGGTTCTTACTGGGGGGTTGGGGGAGGTTGGTCCCGTATGAGTCCCGAGATATGCCATACCTGGCCTCAAGCTGCATTATCTCGATATAGCGCATGTTTTTCACCAGCAAATTATCGAGTAGATTGCGAGAACCTTACATGCTCGTGGCACCCCTCCTTGGTGGAGTTTTGTGCAGACATCAACGACACCTATTGTAGTTGCTGTTGACCGCCTACTCCGAAACCCATTACACGGAGAACATTTTCGTGTTCAGAGCACTCGGTCATCTAAGGGGCTACGAAAGAGGGGGGGGGGGGGGGGGGGCGGGGGGGGGGGGGGGGGGGGGGGGGGGGGGGGGGGGGGGGGGGGGGGGGGGGGGGGGGGGGGGGGGGGGGGGGGGNTCGGGTCCCCCAACACCCCCCCCCCCCCCCCCCCTTTGGGTTGAAAGTCTAGCCCGAGGAACAAATTCCCATGTTCATCAAGTGGCTTCCGGTGTTAGCCGTTCTAGGAGCCAAAATAGGAACACAAGGAGTCGGGGTAGTGTTACCCCGCGAAACTTCCGACCTTTAGATTCACTGCCTGTTCTACTCGATAGCGTATCTGAACACCAAGTTCTCTGTTTTGAGTCTGTCCCACTCAGATTGCGGACAGAGTTTTCTTGTTCTCGCAGTACCGACATGAACCAATCCGACGAGTGTCCATCTTGTTGCTCCATCTTCAGCTTTGGATCGTCTGGTCTTACGTAGGATGAGGTGGTGGAAGCAGCCCGGAACGGACACAATGGTGTCCCTTATCCCTGCCTCCCCTGCTCGCAGAAACCCCAGATCGCTAGTACGACGACGCGTTTCGTCATGGATGTGGACTATGCTCGCAGCACCGTCGGCTAAGAGAAGAGATGCTCCTACCTCAAGGCAGCTTTCTATCAATTTTAGTAGGAGTATGACTAATTTATTCAGGCTTGCTCGTGCCGCTGGAGCAAGACTCCCGGACAGTGCAATCGCATGCACGAACTGCAGCCCCTTTGCCACGAGGTCTTGGCCATCTTTGGGAAGCGCAAGGTACTTTTCCACGGCAAAACTCCATGGCGACGATTGTACCAGAGCAGCATGTACTGACTTGACAGCCTTCACCTTACCCAGGGGATGACCCACAAGCTCTAGTGTTTTCCCTTCGTCGATGAATTGGAAAATATCCTGGGCCTCGTCTTCCCTCTCCCGAGTTGCACTCTCGTAAGCTGCGCTATCCACCTCCCGAGCCCAGTCTGGCGCCCAGGACGGTACGTCTTCTTGGGAAACGCCGGCGGGTTTGCCGCATGGAGCAGCGTCTAGAAACGCCAGGCTACGAGTTTCTTGAGCAAGGAAGCGCGCCAACGTAGTAAAGAACTCGGCAGAGGTGTGCCGTTCCGGTAGGCCCGCAAATGTGTTATTGAACTTCTTGTTCTCCGTTACGACGTACTCGGGCCGGCTGATGGTCCAATGCTTCGCATCTGCAGTGTAGAATAGGTCCCAGACCAAATGCGCGCCCACGAGGGCTGCACAAGCCGCCACAAATCTCCCCGATGCCGACTCCGCCGGGACCAAGTACTGCATCGATTGGACAATAGCGATGCTGCTATTGAAGTCACTGGTGAAATCCATGAATTTGGCTAGTCGGTTCGTCCTCCCCGTCCGGGAACCCCCCGCGATGCCGAGGACGCCGTACAGCCGGTCCCGTCCGTCGCGGCACCGGAAGCGTCCCGCAGTCAGCAGGAGCACACGCTGTAACCGGTCGGCAAAACGCTGCTCGTGGAAATTTGCTGTTCGCTTCTTCAACGTTTCCCCCGTGAGCTTCCGTAACCCTTGCGACACCAACTCAGACGTCATCTTGAACAGGGGCCCCTGCCGCTCCTTGAGGTACGAATACCGAAAGTCCCTGACGGCATCGAGCAGGCGCCGGCTTGGCCTCAGTGCGTTGGTCAGGACTTTGTTCTTGTCGCTACTTCCATACCTATTCGTGTCTTCACCAAGGTCCTCCAGGATGCTCAAATGGCCTGAGACGAACTGTCCGAATTCGCACGTGGTGCGGCCGCACTGGATCCGGACGGGACCCGTGGCTAAGGCCACCTCCTGCAGAACCCACAGCCGCTCCCACCAACCCCTCCGCGCGATGTCGAGAAGACCCGGGCGCGCTGTCCGCAATTGCGCTTGCCGGTCGCCTCGAGACACGAAGAACGCGGCGTACAGGAGTCGCAGGCCGCTCATGGACTTGATGAACTCGAAGGCGGCTTGAATCTGCTGTTCCCGCTGGCAGCCATGCTGTCGGCCTCCTCCTCCTCCTATTTGGCCTGTTTCCCTCCCTTTCACCTTTGGTAGATCGCAATGACATGTTGTAGGATCGTCGTTTTCGTCGCCGTCGTCTGCATTATCGCCACAAGGGGTCCCGCTGCCACCGATCCCGTGATAGTCGCCCAGCCATATCACGACAGAGGAAGCGTTGGCGTAGACCCAGCCCATCCGACGAATTTGCACCTGCTTCTCCACCAGATCCTGCTGGTTGATACAGAGCGCGTCGATCCACAGCGTGCGGACCCCCCTTTCCCGGCGCAGATGCTTCAGGGCCAACACGAGATTCGTCGTTGCTTCGAAGGTTTCAAACTTGGGGAGCGGAGGACTGCTCCTTTTACGTCTGCTACTGCGGTTTATGTCACTGTTCTCGCGTATGGTGTAATCGTCGTCATGGTCATATGTGGCACTCCCTCCCACCCCTCCCCGCCGCCATTTCTTGTCCTTACGGAAACGATGGAAGCGACCAATAATATCATGACCGATTCGGGCCCTTGAAGTCAGAAGCCACGGCTTCGTCCGCCAGACCTCGACTAGCAACTGGAAGGCTTTGATCGCCAAGTTCACCACCCCGGCGCCGGTGACCATGCACACAATAAGGAGATATACCTTGTCCCGGGACACGTGGAGCGTGAGCGTGGCGCCGTCCAGGAGCAGGGGAGGCGAGAGGAAGCACCAAAGCGTCGTGGTGATTGCAAACCAGGCCAGGGCGCGGAGACAGTACCACAAGTTGAGACGGCGAGCCACTGCTATCGCCCGTAGTTGAACGATTTGGGGAACGATTCGCCTCGCGACCTGGCTGAGATATTGCCCGCACGGTGCTATTAGAGCCACCACTGCTGCTACTATGCGAGCGGCGGTCTCAGCCCTGCTAGTGTCCGCTTCCTGTGTTCCTGGTCGGGTCGAAGTTGTCGCAGGCAAGGGAAGATGTGCTATCTGAATAGGCCTCGTTACCGTCTCGTCGCCCCACTGATAGGACAGCGCCTCATATTGCGTCTTGAGGGACGATGACCGAGTCTCCAGCAAGCACCAGACCTCGTCATCTTCACTGCCGTCGTTGTTTCCACTGCTGGCCGGGAGGAGGTGCACGACTCGGAACTCGTCCGCTGCGATAGGCTTGTAGGAAACGCCGGTAGACATTAGGGTAATTCAATCAGCCCGTGCCTATGCCCATGCCCTCGTCTCTTTATTCCCTTTTTCACTTGGTGGCGGTACTGTTTGTTGCTCCCCTTTTTAATTTGGGGCTGGTACGAGGCCCGACGTGCTATACGCAATTTCAGGAAATAGGAGAGGTAGTGCGGTATCATGATATGATGGTATAAACGACATATGAATGAATCCTTGATGGGGGCTCTCTCAACCCGCAGAACACCTCCTCACAATGTCAAATTTATGTAACCGTCTGCCTTCGCGCGCGCCAATCTTGAGTATTTCTATTTCACTGATGGTGGCGGTGGCAGTGTTTCAATGTCGGAACTATTCCGCAGGTTGAGCTGAAACCCAAAGAATTGGCGGCAGAGACAGCGATTAGCGGCAGCGGCAGCGGCACCAGCTTGGCGTTCATTCTTGGTTTTCACTCATGGCTATCTCATCAAGCCGTCCTCCGGCGGCACCCTCGCTTGGCACTGTACTGTAGCCCAGGTTGAACTACCATCCTTGGGTGAACCAAAAAGGGGTTTGGCTGCCAGGTGCCCCTTTTCTTCCCAGCCTGCTCTTGATATTCAATCAGAAAAACGCAGACACTGGGGTGTTTTGAAAAACAAAAATAGCATTTTGCGATTACAACGCCCCATTTATCTATCTAAACAAAACACGATGCAGGCTAAACCTAGTTGTCTTCCCCCCTGAAGCCTGTGTCATTGCTCATACAGTCCTGTGTCCACTGGTTTGTACTTCACATTTTTCATTAAAAATATCGCGAGATTCCTCGATGCCCACTCGGCAGGCATGAATCTCTAGGCTTCACTGTAATCGACTCGCGATGGCAGCAGATAGCTAATCTCGATCAAGTCAGCAACGCGAGGTTTCGGTGCTCTAACTGCCGAGGTAGTTGCGAATGGCGCCTTGCAGCCTCGTTGCCCCCTCGCCCAAGGCACTAGTCAGGTTCTCCAGATCGTCACCAGCAGTGATGCCGAACTTCCGGACGAAATCTTTGGCGGCAGTCTCCAAATCACCGTAATCATCGACCGGCTCCTCATCTTCAGGTCTTCCGAAGTAGGCGTTCGATGAAATGGCCGAAGCACCCTCGAATCCTTGCAGACGAGTCTTGGCCTCGGCCTGTGCGTTGGGGTCGAAAGATCCTTTGCCGAAGAACTCGTCTGATGAAATACCCTTCTGAGTGCCAAACTTGTTACGGGCGTAACGTTCGCTGTCATCTGTGAAATTTGTTAGCATCAAGCAGATACGCCAAATATCAAAGAAAAATCTACCTTCAGCCGCCGCCTTGACGGGACCCACGGAACCGAATCCGCCAACATTCTTCTTGGCTGCAGGAGCTGCTGCTGCTGCCTTGCCACCACCGACCTGTCCGAATCCAAGGCGACCAAAGCCCATACCGAGGCGCTCAACCTCGGCTGCCGACTTTTGGCGCGAGTGTCCGGATCCGTACGAAGGGGCGCTTGCGGGAGCAGGAGCCGCGGCACTCGATGCTTCCGCTTTGGAAGCAGCAGCCGCCTTCTTGGTGGCCGCCTCTTCGGCCTCGGGGTCATACCCAAGCTTGGCGATTCTCTCAGCTTCCTCCTTGGCCTTCTTCTCTGCTTCGTCGAAGTCGATGATATCGCCAGTGACCTTCTTGGCACCTAGCTTGGTGGTCTTCTTGGCACCCAAGACGTTGGTCTTGCGAGGGCCGGCGCCACCTGTTGTGGTCTTGCGCAATGCGGCCGAGGTGGTGATGCGACTAGCAACGGGCTTGGTGTCGGTTGATTCGGGCTTAGACAGGGGCGAAGCAGATCGAGAAATATCCTTGCCATTGGCGTTTGCGTTCAAGAAGGGAGAGGGCGTGCGTCCGACAACGGGGGGTGTAGCAGTTCTGGAGACGGGAGGAGTGGGGCGCTTGATCGAAGGCTTGTCCCAGGAGGAGAAGAAGTCGTCGTTGGGCTCGCTGGCGGGCGTCGAAGAACCGTCGGCATCAGCGGCGTCGGCGATGACAACCTCGTCGGGGAATTCGAGAGCGTCTCGGGCAGCTCGCTTCTTGAGCTCCTCCTTGTATTTGGTAGCAGCAGCAGACTGGTACTTGGTCTTGGGGTCTTTGCTGGCGAGGGCGGCGCTGCCGCCGTTTGCGCGGAAATACTTGGTTGCCGACTCATTACCGCCGACCTTCATAATACGGAGCTGATCCCATTGCCATTCTGTGGACGCGCCAAGTCAGTGGTTGCGATAGAAGACGACGAAGATGAAGATGAAGATGACGTACGGTCGAGGTTCGTGGATCGTACGAAGGAGATGTGTACACCGAGATTGCGATGGTTGGAGGAGCAATCAAGACACAAGTAGATGCCCAGGGGCACCGAAGTCCATGTGGGATTCTTGGCACCACAGTCGAAGCAAATCTTGTTGGCCTGTTTCAACTTCAATTTCTCGAACAGCTTCTGCGACTGCTGCTTGGACGCCAGCGCACTCATCGTGGCAGTTGGTAGTTGGTACCTGTTAGGTAACAGATAATAGGTAAGGAATTGGTTTAGTTTGCTGGGTGCTGGTAAGTCAAGTCGGGCTGCGAATAGACGGTTAGGCGAAGGCGAAATGTTATCCTGGCAATGTTTTCCCCTGGAAGGAAGAGGGAAAAAGACCAGGTAAGTGGTAAGCGGTGGTGATGGGTGTGCTGTGTGCTGGAGGGGCGACGGAGGCAATTGCAATTACAGTAGTAGTTAATAACCTTCCCTTAAGGTTAGGCTACTTATTACTTCTTTACCAACTTGGGCTCAGGAGTAAGTACCTAGGGGTAAGGTTAGAAGACTAGGAGTTCGGCCAGATTTCGCTTTGGCAGGTTGGCGGGTCGGCAGGTGGCAGGCTGGCAGGCTGACAGGCAGGTAGGCAGGCTGGCAGGCCTTGAAAGAAAGACTAACCTAGAGATTAGGCTCCATCTCAGCGCCGCCCAAGTCGGAGCGCTAGTTCCTACAGAGTCTAGCCCCAGCTCCCCACCCACCCGCTCTTATCGTTATCGATTAGCAATCCAAGCCGTACCAAGAGTCGAAGCTGTTGGCGTTGGCGGGTGGGTTGGGTCTGGACTCGCTGAAGCTCAGGTGTCGTCACCCGACATTCAACATGTACTATACCATACCTACATCATCATCAATGTGCACGTAAGAAGAGCCTGCTGGGTCTCCACGACACAGACTTCTCTGATTGTATCGTCCTTTGGCAACTCCCAATGGACTCGGAGCCGCCATAATGAAGCTCACCCCCCGTGCGACCTCGGCTTTGAACCCCAACAGCTTTGCGCCTCAACTGCCGCTACAACTACGACTGCGACTGCTGCTCGCTCAGAGAAGCTATGCCACCCAGCATGGCCTAGGCACCACCACCACGACAACCGGCCCGCGGCGCAAGACCGTCACCCCTTTCAATGACGATGGCCAAGTACCGTGGCATCAGTTGTCTGCTGCCGAGAAGACAGCGAGAGCTACACAGCAGTCATTCAACTTGGGTTTGATGTTTGTCGGTTTTGTCTTGACGGTATGAGCCCGAACCTGATACAAATGCGTCGCCACTGGCAGGAGCTGCCTCTAATCCATCACGTTATCACAGTGCGGCGTCGGATATCTCCTCTACACGGATGTCTTTTCTCCCGATAGCAAGACCGCTTATTTCAACCGAGCTGTCGATCGGATCAAAGCAGACCCCGATTGCCTCGCGCTCCTCGGTGACCGGAAACACATCGAGGCGCATGGCGAGGAGACCATGAACAAATGGCGCCGCGCCCGACCAATTGCGTATGTCGCATCTCAGAACATTTTGGAACATCTTTGGCTATCATTCCACTGACAATTCCAAGCTCAACGCATAAAACAGATGCTAGGGGTAACGAACATCTAACGTTGCATTTCTACGTATGGTTAACTAGCCTACTCCCGAATACCCAGCTGCTAACATTCCTTTCCAAAGGTCCACGGCGCCCTCAACAAGGGTGTTGTAAATATCGAACTGATCAAGCCCCACGGCACCTCCGACTTCGAATACAAATACTTCTATGTCGATGTGCCTGGTCACAATCGCATCGTACTTGAGGACGCCAGCTCAAAGACAGCTGGTGGATCCAAGAAATACAAGCTATTTGGCGTCAATTGGAACTAGGGAACCTTGGTGGTCGGAGTGATGTTTGAGCACGGCGGCTTCATCAATACTCAGGCCTTCGTAGCCTGGCGGCGGTTACTCAACCTGGGAAGCTTTCAGATAACTTAGGACCTCGTGGACGGCCTTCGTTATCTCAAACTTAAGTTTCCTGGAGCCAATCTCGGACCATACACTGCATTTCAGCATAATATGGGTTACAACCTGCTCAATCAAGCGAACGTGATGGTCTTGGTCACTCCAACCGTTCTCGTCTCGGTGGTATAGGAGATGCTCGGGTGTACGCGAGCCAACGGCCTCCTTATCTGTCTGTGCCGTCTCGGCCTTATCGGGCTCCTGTTGTTGCTGGACAAAACGTTTTGATGGAATCCAAGCCACGACCCCCGCACGTGCTCAGCCGTCTGTCACTCCTGGAATTGGTCTTGTTCTTTGAATGGAAGAAGTTCCCGGGCCAGTCGCGCATGCCGAGTTGGAAGAGTGCTGCTGGCTGTGGTACTGGACGACGAGGACTGAACCATGTGGGGTCAAGGGTGATATCTCAAGGAGTGGACTAAGCATAGGGCATGTATTGAGGAGAAAGTCGTGTGAGGGTTGATGCAGGGGAATATAGGGATGGCGATATATCTTGGCGCGAATTACATGGACCCATTGAGTTCAGACCTGGGTCAAATTGATTCGAATGTGCCGGCGGGGGTGTTGCGGCTACTTATACAATCTTTCAGCTCGCTTAATTCCAACAGATTAGCTGGTCAAATAGCAGGCTTAATTCAGGATCCTAGGTTACCTCTTGCCGAAGTTACGCTACATACATGGTCATGGGTTGACCAATAGCTGAGTGGCTAAGGCTGACATGACGCGGCAATCGGGTTCATGATGGCCTCAAGCCAGCCATGTAGATGTATGTCGAGAGGGTTTTTACGCATCTGGCAAAGCAAGCGGCTTATAAGAACGTCACTGCAATATCTCACGAGGCCAGGTTCAGATGATGGTGCAGCATGTACGGAGTACGTTCCTCAAGATTCCAATTGCATGTTGAAGTGAGCTTAAGCATTGGAAGTCAGTTTCCATTCTACAAAAAACCAGGGTACCTAATAGCAATGCTATAATCATAATTCTACAAATGCAATTGACTTCCTTCGAGTATACAGATGTATAGATATATTTTCAAGTATATGAAATAGTATACATATGTCTAATATCTGCTCAACTGACCACGGAAGAAACAGTGGAAGGAAGCTGCACTTCAGACTTCACGCACGAGCCATGCCAGGCCCACCTGCCCACCTGCCTGCCTGCCCACTGCCTGTCAAACCCAGTTAGTTGCCAGAGTACGGTACTTTATTTCATGTACGTACCGTACGCACACTGGGCTGGTAGGTTAGGTGGTACCTAGGTTAGGTAGGTAACCTTAAGGTAGGTATGGATTGCATGTAACATCAAATGAACTCATTCAAATTGCCTGCAAACTTGACTACATCTCAACCCATTCAATTCGACGACGGCATTGCCATTCACTGTCACCAGCCGTCCTCATCACGGCCAGGTCCTAATATCGGGCAATTGGCGCAGTAGATCGCTTAGCCTATGAGTTTCTTCTCACAATCTGTTGGATATACGATATACTACTTGCTACTTCGCCCCCATCGCTCCCATCGCCTGTGAGCCCTGAACCGTGAGCCGTGAGCCGGTTAGCCTCCTCGAGGTGAAGGCGAAGGTGAAGTTGAGGGGCAGCCAAGTAAGGAGAAACCGCAAAGGTAAGAAAGAGCCAGCCCTCTGCCAGCCCTCTACCAGCCCTCTCTCAGCCCTCTCTGCCTTCAATACTTTCAATACTCAGATGGGGGTCATCACGCCAAGTTGGAGCACTTGAATATTGGACTTCGTCCTGTCCTTTTTCATCCTATGTACTTCGTGTCCCTCTTGCACTTGCACCTGCCCTCGGCGACGTGTATTCACCTGGCTCAGCATCATGCCAAATCGTCTATATTACGTGCTTCACATTCGACCCTCTTTTCCTCCACCCATCTCTTGCACTTCCACATCGCCCCAACATCCTGACTCAACCCCTTCCAGCGCAGTCGGACCTCTGCCTCTTGTGATATTCTCAGCAGTAGCATCATAGGCGCCGAGGTCTTTCAGCAACAACACAGTCCTGCTCCTCATCAACATCTTGCTCTGCCCCCCCTTTTTTGTAACTCGGCGACGCAATCATTCATGAGCCACATTGTGCATCGACTTCAGTACTGACAGCTACACAGCGAGTCGCTACAAGCCTCCAGGTCGCTGCGATGGATGCCCTTCCTCTCCCGGATGGCTCCACTTTCTCGTGGCTGTAAGTGGGCTCCCTCTCCTACTCCTACTGTACCATGTTTGCCAGCTAATGGGTTTCTCATAGGAAGCCACATGCTCGGTTTGTCATGATCTTTGTTGGCCCTGACGAAGTCCCTTTCGCCGTCCAGAAGGATTTCCTCTGTCATAAGTCCTCCTTCTACCGGAACTACTTCGAGGACAAGGCTCGAACCTTGGACCTCGAGTATGTTGTCACCTTGCCCGAGGTTACGCCTGAAGTCTTCGGTCTGGTCCAGAACTTCTTGTACACTGGCCGACTTCTTACATCGGTCGAGTCATTGCCCGGCTACGAACTGCTGATAGCAACCTGGAAGCTTGGTCATCGACTTGGCATCGATGGGCTCTGTGATGAGGTCCTCGAGGCCATGGCTGAATGCCGGCGCCTGACCCAATCCATTCCCGCAACCCCTCTACTTGTCCAGGTCTGGAACGATACTCCAGAGGGGTCCTCGCTCCGCAAGCTCTTGTTGAACTGGGCAGCTGAGTACATTCGTTCTTCCGAGTCGCGGAGCGAGTTTAGCAAGAGCCTCCCGCAGGAGGTTCTGAGCGAGCTTGTGGTTACCATGAGCCATCTGGACTCGGCCCCCGTCATTCAACTCAACAACGTTCAATCTCCGAACGGCCACACCCAGCGGAAGAACGTCCACTACCTCAACGCCGACGACAGTGATGATGAACCGAAGGAGCCGAAGGACAAAGCACCAAAGCATCGGCATTCAGACTTGGCAGGTGCTAGACCTATCCAGCAAGAGAGACGTCCTGTTCCGCGGAAACCAGCCCGCGCTTCCCTCCCCACTGCAAAACCCGTCAAGCAGCGTAAGAGCCTTGTCAACCTTGGGGGTGATCACCAGTTCACCGACGATCAGAAGCTGAACTTTTGTTCCGACCTTCTGTCACGAATGCTCTCAGGGCCTGGTACGTGGTGATTCTTCTTGGCCTATCGAGATCTTGGCGCTTCGTCTGGTTTCTATCTTTTCCCTTAAAGGGGCTGTTCTTGCCTTCCAAAATCAATATCCCCCACTAACAATAATTTTCCAGGTTTCTGGACTCGTCTGGTCGGCCCCTTCCGGCAGCCTGTCAACCCCGTCGAAGATGGTGTTCCCGACTACCTCGACAAGGTCACCAAACCCATGGACCTTGGCACCATCAAGGACAAGATGGACCGGGGGCAGTACAAAGGTGACGAGGAATTTGTCAGCGACGTACGACAAATCTTCACCAACTGCTTCACCTATTGGACTGACAAGGATCCGATGTGGGCAACCTGTGAGAAATTTCAGAAGACCTTCGAGGAGAAGTATTCGGGTATGCATAAGTGGATCCTTAAGATGGACGGTGCCGAAGAAGTCTAGAAAGCCCATACCTCCTTATGCCCGCATATTGAGGTCAGAGGTCATGGTGCTAACGGGACTCGAAGAAAGAAGAGACGACGCACATATCTGGCGTGGGCCTCTCAAGGCTGTACGGGTGATATTCTTCATGTTTGCTATATTGTACTAACATATCATGGGTCGCCATTCATTATCCTGGGTGGTAGATGCGGCGGGCGACGATCCAGTCCGCCGGAGGGCTTCTGTGCTGTGGCTTTTGTTGCCACTTGACCTCGCTTCGAGGAGCGCCTGTTACTTGCGATTCATTCGGGCGTTATAATTGGGAGAAAGCCTTACCTATTGTACAGATTAGAGGAATAATTTCGCGTTCATTTCTATTATATGAATACTGCAGCGTTTGTTATTCTCATTGCGACACTGTTGAAATAGTACCGATGCTCAAAGAGCGTGCGTGACGATAAGAAGAACAGACCCTGATACGATGCCAGCATTATACAGCCAGATTCTCAGAGACTTGAGGATAGCAATCAGTCTTCGGAGAATGAGAATGACTACGTATATCTCTTTCTACTCAGTGAAATCAATGTATCCAATCAATGTATCCAATCAATGTATCCAATCAATGTATCCAATCAATGTATCCTCAGTATTCAGCTAGTCTGTCTGGAAGGCGCCTTCTAACTACTCCCATTGAGCTAAGAAGGGCCAAATGATGAATCTAAACTGCCCGAAACGGAAAGAATAGCTTCTGGAGCGCAGGAAAAGTATCACGAGGTTTTGATGGAAGTGGATGCGTGAAATGTGGGAAAGGGGTTGTTGTCATTGCTTGTGACGGCGTGGTGAAAGGGGAGAGGGGGGGAGGGGCTAAAAAGGGGGGGGAGGGAGAGACAAGGGGATGACCATATCCCCTTTACTATTCTAGTAGACCTGTCATTCCAGGATATTTGCCACCCCATTTGTCTTGGTAAATCTGTCCGACTGTGTGTATATCTTGGTTATAATGAATTCAGTTGTATGGTTGTAAGTTTCGTTTGGCCCAGCAAATTGTTACTTATCGGTGAAAGGCTTCCTGTTCCGACTCCAAGACCCAACTAACTTCAGAACCTGGTGGTGGGCAGAAACAAAAGCCCACGATGCAGTAGTAGAGGAATGCGAGAGCGGGAAGATCTGTCTTCTGTTTCTGTCTTTGTCTCTTCCACCCTCCATCTATCGCTTCTCCTTCCAGTCCCAGTCCGGATACCCCATACTCCCTACCCGTCTCTTCCGGTCACCGTGTATTCAAGAGAGAGAGAGCTCATCACCGTTATGCGCTCATCTGGATGGTCGCCACCAATATACACGGTATGGAGTATACATTTCCTCATTTAGTATATGCAATTGTATAAGCAAGCTGGAGGAAATCACTTCATCCGGCTAGCGAAGCCTTAGATAACTGCCTTCTAAACAGCCGAGCGCCAGTATTGGCGAGGACGCGATTCGGTTACAGGAACCGGCTCTTGCCACCCAAGAACATTCAGTTAACACATGCCCTTCAACAAGGAAGATTATAATAGGGATTCCCGCGAGGGTTCATGAACAGTTTCTCGTCTCTTGGCTGATGTAGTTTGTGACAGACCGTCGAGCTTGCTTGCGTCTTTGGCCAGTAAAGAAGCGGAAACATGAATGAACGTATTGGTGATCGCAGCATCTACAACGGCAACAGACACTGGCCAGCTGGGCTTATTAATCACGAAGGGGGAATCGCCGACGAGTAGAGATGACGATAGTGTTATGTCGCCACTGCTCAGCCCAAAAAGCCCTTCTCCCCTTTCCCTTGAATTCCCGCCTTCAAACATCGACCTACAGCAATGTACCGAATTAGCCACTTCGTCCAAGCACTACTCGAGGTGGGCGCAACCCGGGCCGCAGCATCTGGCCTACGAACTTGGACATGTCAACAAGAAACACACGATACGAAGAAACAAGCATTGCCCGGGGCATAATGTAGGTCCTTGGTAGACCATCTCGCCGTCCTCTCTCGGACTTGATTCGCGGAAGTCCTATCCTCCCTCGCGCACACGCATACTGACTGACACCAACAACACACGAGCGGGACGGTAAAGTTATTGCCTTATTACATACTTTCCACCTTTCAGCTGGGAGGAGGAGCGCCACCGGTTCGCCTCTGTGTCTCGATATGGTGAAGATGGGATGAGCGGGTGAATGGATGAGAGATGCCCACGCGTTCCTCACTTTCTCCCTCTACCTGGTGCAGCGGCAGATGGTCTCGGAAACGATGCAGGTTCGCTAAGGCTTTGTATTGTATGCATGCTGGCTCATATCATCTCCAGCGTTTGTCTGGAGCGGGAAAGTTAACCTGCAGCGTGGGGGGTTGTTTGGGTTCGGGTTGGTTTCTAATCGTCCTTTTTTCCCTCGGTTCTTTCTTCTGATTTTTCTCTTTGCCAATATTCGTGCAGCCAGCTTCTGGGGCTTCAACCGTCTTTCTTTGGGGACGGGCGGGGGGGCGGGCGGGCGGATGGACTGGCTTTGTGACATGTCAGGAAGGGATCGAGTGCGCCAGCATGCTTGATTAATCGGACCAGATCCAGCCACACAATGTTTGGAACACAACACAGCCCTAATGCATACCCGTACATTCCCTATATCAATCACCCTTGCCTAACCCAAGCAACCTGTCCGCACAGATACGGGCAGCATCGAGGGGAGCACAGCGACATCCGTGTGCCTGTGCCCGTGCCTGCCTCCGTAGGCGAGCATTTGTGCTTTGACGACAAGAAAGTTGAGCGAGGTCCGTTCTGGGGGAAACAGCGACCGGTACGAGGCGAGCGGCAGTAAATGAGACAACGAGACAAACCGTGTCGGGACTCTGCCCACATGTTAGAAACCGGTGTGCGTAAAGTGGCTAGTTGCAGATGCTCTCGAGAGTTCCGCCCAGTCTTGACTTGAGCTTCCGGCTGACTTCCGGCCTCGATACTCTTGCCATGAAGTTTGTGAGCAATAGACAAATGTGCCAGGGCATAGAGATGTTGGTGTAGCACTACACTAGAATGCGCAGAACCTATATAGCCTACTTGTACCATGCCGACCGCTTTCCGTCAAAGGTTCTTCTTCCTTGGCGCCCACAGCCCGGGAATCGTTAGCCCCTCTAGCCGTACAAGATGGATGGAGCATTCTTCATCTACAGACGCGCTGCCCAATGTTCCGTGGCGGTGCACATTTAGTTGGACTGATATCTCTGCCATGATATGGCAGACAGTCTGAGTCCAATGCATCCTCCAGTAGCGGCGGGCTAATCTACAGGTTGCAGACGATCAGCTGCCAGGGGGATTCATCTGGGCCCCTGGGACCCTTGTTACGTGCATCAACTTTCCTTATGCCAGCCCGCTGGTGCAGCAGTGAGTCCGGGGAGTCCCGCAACAGTTTCCCATCTGGGCGGGCGGACCGAAGTACCAGCTCGAACTCCCCAATCAATTGTAGCTCGATCGACGGCGGAGTCAGAAGAGCTCGCACCGAACTTGCAGCTTTGTAGCATGTGAATGTATCTTAATTCACCATGAGAATTGCTATAGGAGGGGGGCAGTTGAGGGAATACTGAACTTCGAGAAAACGCAGTACGTAGTGTGAAAGTAATACGTGTCGGAAAAACCCTATATTGACTCCGCCTATGGTAGATCTGGCAAATGCGGGGATATATCCTTGCTGACCGAGTCCGATATCCCGTCGCGGAAGGGTAGGCTTGCATTCCGCCTGCAGCCTGCTGCAGCCTTCATGCCTCATGCCTGGACGATACATCCATACAGCATATAGGGGGTGCGGAGAGCGGATAGAGAAAGAAAACCCTTCATGTCGGAGAAACGAAGCGAAGCCGAAAGTGAGCGTGGGAGAGAACAACCTACGCTCGTTTGCATGTTTGGGTGTTAAACAAGATGCTAGAATCCAAACTCAGTTTCCCGCCCTTGGCAGCCGAGCATGCTTGGGTGTGAGCCCCTATCAATTGCAACCTGAGCGGTCAAGCCTGTTACACGGCGCCGGGCGATGGCAGCATCCCGACAGATGAGACCAACGAGAGACACCTATATCAATAGGCAATATAGAATGTGCAAGAGCGACGCCACAATAACTCACTTCCCCTCACGACATCGATATCGCCGTCCCACCGTCCCCGTTCGCCGCCCCGAGTTTGGCAAACAAGCTGTAGCAGCGTCATTGGCACTGCGCTCTTTACAGCACAGCGAGCCCGGCCTAGTCCGCTCCTGTTCGCGTAGAACTTGGCAATCACTCAAGGGGCTGCCGCCCTTGTTAGGTTGGCTGCGTTGGATTGCAAGTAGTGGTGCCGTGTCAAGTGCTTGCTTAACAGTCAAGTTCCTATTTGATAAGGCAGTCTCCAAAGATGTAGCCCGCTGAAGCATGTGAAGATGACTCAGCGTGTCCAGGCGAGTCTGCTTGCTCCGAAGCTGCCGTGCGTGTTCCCACGTACCTTAAACCGCAATGTAGGCTGGTTTCCGACCCTTGTTCCGGCGATGGCCTGACTGTCTGGCGAGGAAGTTCATCCACTCAATGCAACTTCATGTCCGACACCAAACTCCGTCGTTATTGGGGTTACGAAATAGCCCGAATCTTGTACGTAGCGCCAAGAGTTATCGCATGCAGGCTTGGCTTGCCTTTGTCATTGAACAACATCCGACGATCTCTCCCGATCATGCGTGAAGCAACTCGGACCCAAAACGCCAGAGCAGTCGACAGCATCCTGTGAGTACTGGTGGGATCGGTGCTGGTGAAGCTAGTGTTGGTGTTATCACTGTTATTTTGCCGGAATCTCAAAGGATTGCGGCCTTGGAGGCGGAAGAGATCAGCACAGCCGGTGCTCCCCTGAACGGAAGATTTTACCGGTAAGCGCATAGTGTAAAAGCCCATGTCCTTCCCGCGCACCTGAATCTGGATGGGCACCTTTACTGGCTTTACACAGTTGCAATGTGAAGCGCGGCGCGCTGGCTGCTGTACCAGTTGCTCGGATTTGGCAGGCCTTAGCGTCCGAGGTTTGTCCCTGGCTTCGACTCCATTCATCTATTCCTCACGGATTGGCCTGCCATGGGGCCAGGCGCTGTGCATGTAGTGTATCAGGCGGACAGAGACGGATCCTAGCCTGTTCATGGAAGGAGTGGAAGGATGGAAGGTGGGTGGTGGTGGTGTCCAGCTGCTCTCTACTCTCGGTGATCAGCCAATTGATACCCTTGTTCCTGACGGCGTTGATAACCAAAATCAAATCCCCTCCCCCCACGTCATGTCGAACCGACCGTCCTTGATTGGAGTTGCCTGAAGATTCCAAAGATAGGATGAAGTCGAGAGTGCCGCCTTATCTCCCAGTCAGTTAGACCCTACTAACTGGTCTCAAGGCTCAAAATAGACTTGTTGTTACATTACAAGGCACCTCTTTCCCGTGATATGGGGCCCCGCAGAATCCCAAGCGCCCAATCTGTGGTTCCGGGTCTGGGGGAATTATCAGATCATATATCCCAAATTGTGTTCGTCTGTGCAAGTAATCACCGCCACTGCCACATGTATTTGTGAGGTTTAGGCGACCCTGTGTGTTCCCTGTGATAAGTGGGAAATATAGGTTTCAATAGTGGGTGACACTTGACTATACCATGTCCTTTGCTCGAGCAGTTCGCGTATTCTGAGGCATCGGAGCCGATTGGAGAACCATAGACAGGCAATAACGGTGGTTTCCATCATTTGGCCCCGATTTAAGGCTGGCCCAAGGGAGAAAGCAGTCGAAACGGGTACCTTGGGGCTTGGGGCTTGGGGCTTGGGGCTTGAAGTCCTGGAAGTTTCAGGGATAGTAGTGTCGTTCTCTTCTTGTTTCTTCCGGATATTTGATGATGGTTGAGGTAATGTGCGGTCTAGACCAGCCAAGAGATTGAGGTACCGTGTTTGCAGCATAGAGCACGAACGCCACAGAACGGCAGGTACCGGCGGTTCGACCGCCCGACATCCCCGCAGATTTCTCCGCTGGGAAATGACCGTATGTCTGGGCAAGCCATGCCCATGGCATAAGGAAAGAAGCGCAGGATTTCTGTTTAGGCGACGTGGCGACCCGATCCAATAGAGTGGCTTGTCCTTTTCGTGGACACGAGAATGGCTCATCATTTGACGAAGACGCCGCTTCTCTAGTTCCCTTTGTGGTGGCCAGGAAGGGAGGACGCGCGCTTCGAGTATATGCAAACCCGTATCCCAAGAGAAGACGGGTGCCACCGCTGAAACAATAATCCCGCTCGGTAAGCAGAGGCCAGCGTATCGTGTAATGTGATGTGCAATGCGGACAAGATTAGCCCGGAGGTGCCTGGATCCTCTCCGCAGCAAGATGGGCTGCATGTCCTGTTGGCTACGTACCCAGACCTCGTCAGCTATGTGACGAACAGCAGGCAGCGGCTGAGATTGATTGCTACGTAACGTCTTACCCCTTTTACGGCACAGCATCTTTCTGGCCATACATTGCCGGAGTCACAGCAGTCAATGTGAGTAGGTAGTTGTATGTGATGTTGTGCTAAGGAACAAAAATGGTTTTGTGGGGTCGCATTTTTCCGCTGTAACCATACAGGTGCCGAGATATGATAGGCCGCCGGCCAGCAAGGAAGGAAGGGATTCGCAAGCCGCCGCCAGGGCAGGCTGTGACTGACCCCATGGGGCTGGCCGTTGCTATTGAAAGAAAGAGTAGCAGACGGAGGAGGGGATTCGCTTACCATGCGTGGGGGCTCCATCAAGTCAGCTCAACCTACTAGTACATAGTAGGTTACTTACTACATGTACATGTAGCCAACCAACAGCCCTAAGGACCACCCTTGCAGCACATCGATTCCATTCTTCAATCTCCTACTCTCCCTGCTGACCTCAGAAGATAGGTACGCATGTACAGTAACCTAGGTACTTGACCTACTCAGTAAGTAACCGACAGTAGTGCTGCCAACATATCATACTGATCGGCCCCAAGAAGTCATCAATCCTAGTCTCCGTCTCCTACTCGTCAGGTTCATCCAAAAAGGACCACGGGGCTCTCTGCCCAATGAAACACCATGGCGTAAGGTCTCAGGTGCGAACCATTGTAATGTGTGTCTTCGTCGTTCCACTTCAGGCCAATTCCATCGCGCACAACCTACCTCCTATGTTACTTACCCTACACCCTCCACCCTACATGACCTAGTAACATACAGCATACCTTGCGCCCCGGCTCATTACAGGCTGCAGCCGAGCTGCATGACGCAAAGCCACAGGTAATCAACAGAGAAGGGGGAGAAGGAAGAGAAAGAAAAAAAAAAAGAGGAGAGGCCGCCTTGGATGCCTACTTTGAAACGAACACTCTCTGTTGCAGGCGATCTGCTTCTGTCGGCTCCACCCACGCACCCCGTCTTTGGACTCCAGATCTTGATCTGTCAGGATAATCGAACAGGCACTCAAACGTGTCTCTTTTAGGAAGTATCCATGATCACCACTCACCACTCACCACTGGAGAAAGCAAGGTCCCCAGCCTAGCCAGCTAGATCTCCGAGGGATGCGATTATTCGTAATGCCTCGTAGGTTAAGTACTGAGCCCCTCTCTATCTTGAACAACTGGTCAGACTATCTGACCTACTGTAACTATCTCATCATACCACTACAAGGCAGTTCGGGGAGGGGACTGAGGTTTGTCTAACCCCAAGTTTTGGAACCCCACACCTTCAACCCCTGGCCCATCCTAGAAAACGCGGGAAAAGGCAAAAAGAAGCCACCGCATACCGTCACTCGTGCGATAACATGAGAGTAACATCATCGTTGAGCATGCAGGGCTTTTGGGACTTGCACCAATCTGCGAGGCTGATTGGACCGTCATTTGAAATTGCGGTGAAGAGGCCGCGACCAACGAGCTCATCGCAGCAACAACACCTACTGTAGGTGACCAGGCTTGCCATGGGAAGCTGTTGCTGCGGTACTTGTATTTATCTGTAATGGGCTGTGTGTATGTGTGTGTGTGGGTTTGTTCTCTTTCAACGCTCTCACACCTCCTCAGGATTCCCGCGATTTCCGCAGGTCCCTCATCTTTTAACACGACGTTACCTGAATATGGGCAGATGATGGCGCAATCCTGTATGGTGGTGGTGGTGGTGGTTCTGTTTTGTCCGATTCCCGGCCGCCAGGTGAGCTTTTGTTCGAGATTGTCGCAGGCAAGTAGCACGCTAGGTTCGCAGGTGGTGGGTTCTTGGGTAAATCATGGGAGGGCACACACACACACACACACATCATGCTGCTATCCTCTACCGGCTTCTGTTTTGTGACAAGAGGAAAACTTCGCATCAATGTGATCGACTACCTTCTTGCGCGCATCTGACCCGCGTGTCTGTAATCGCCCGTCGCAGCATGCGCTACAACTCGAACGCGGCATGGAGACTGTCACTTTTTCACAGCAAAACATACACACGAGCGCATCCACCGAATGCGACACCAGCACACATGAAAATAGTTGTGTGTGTGTGTGGCGTGAGCCTAAGCCTAAGCCTAAGCCTGAGCCTGCGCAACGGTGGGCATGGGCGGAGTTCCCGGCAAAGTCGAAATACCTTCGGACGCCGAAGAGACAGCAAGAGAAGAACCAGTGCCAAGGATGACTGACATGCACTCGTAAATCTAGACATCCTCCTGTGCAACCCATGGTTATGTTTCGAAGGGGGGTTTTGCACCAAGAGGCGAAGGTTCGTATATTGGGTAAGTCTATACTACATACACATAGTCTAGTAGTATGATATATTCGCTTCTAGCAAAACCATGTCATCGCGAGGTCAAAGCTGCCAAAAGCCGTGAATGCTTCTTTACCCGATCATCCCCGGGCATGCATGCCTGATCTCTTATCTGTATCCCACGTCAGCGAGAGGTGTATGTATATGTTCGTTAGGCTACCGCTAGCTGGTACCACAATTGTTGGACATGCCTTGCCTTCCTTCTTCTTCATCTTGGAACGAGCGTGTTTTATTTTTATCCACTGTCGTCATCGGATGGATCTTGGTTGAAATGCGTTAATGTGCTTTGCTGTGCTGTGTTGTGTTGTGTTGACGGGCGTCGAGATAGTCGGTCCCCTGGGCCCAGAACTGGCCTACCTGCCTACCCTACTCCCTACTTACGTCAACAATTCAACATCCCTTCTCCACTTTCTGCACCCCGTTACATCTGCCCTTTTTTGTTACTCCAGTGGGGAGAAAACAAGGGGCCCCGCAAAGAACCCGCCTTGTCTAGGGGGCCTAGGTGCCCAGAAAGCAACGTACGACGTACATTTTATTATGTACATGACTTATTATGGATGTTACTGACTGGAACTCGCGTTTCCAATGCTTGTCATAGTCATCGTCTCCCTCCCCCCTACAGTACCTCATGTACTTTATGCCCCCCCCCCCAGGGAACCCTAGATCCAATGAACTTTGTTCTGGCACTACTGTATGACCCAGAGATTCTAGAAATAAGGCGGGAAATGTAGGGAACAACGAATGACAGCCATGTACATAGATGCCATATACATAGATGTCATCATGCCTAGCATGCCACTACTCGCTTTAATACTAGTAGTAAAAAGAAGAAGAATCCAGAGAAGAAGGAACCTGCCAAAAGCAGTGACGCGTCACCATCTACCGTGGGGCTGCGAATGACGGACATATACTCAGTCCATTACTACATGCATACCTACTACTCTACCTAGCGATTCCATTTATGCCTAGCTCCTTGCTGTGCGCGCTGTGTGACGCTCATTTTCTGTCTCTGGCCGTGTCGGAGGTAGTACAGAAATCCGATCACGTCAGCCCTCTCCTAGATGTGTAAGTTGACGCACCAGGAAAGTCTTTTTTATTATCACTCCATACTCGCCATCTGCATCGCAAAACCCCCACACCCAGGTTGACTGTGTGTGCTTGTGTGAGAATGAGAATGAGAATGAGAATGATTTATTTACCAGCCACTATGAGCCCCCTCCTCTCGAAGATGCATGCTCCTCCGGCAGGCGCACTGTGTGTATAAGTGTGCAAAATGGGCCCCCCGAAGGCAAGGAAAACGAACAATTATGGTGCGAGTGTCATGGCTATGGTGGGGGCTGAAATGAGGAGAGTTGCGAGCTGCGGTGGTGTAAAATGGGCTGAGCGTAAAGACCGAAAAAGGAACTGGGCAGAAAGAAGCAAAGACCCTGGACAGGGTTCCCCAGAATGACATATAGCACACAACAACACACAACTAACACGATACATACGTAGTATATTAACTAGATAGATAGAGATGGAGATAGCTGAAGAGCCCGAAAGATGCGTGGCTGCGTATTGTAGAGGAGGTGGCTATCTCCCCCAAACTATCCACCGCTTCTTGGGCGCAAGAAGAAAAATTTCATAACCATTCCCAACCTACTTGGTGGCACACGTGGGTTCGTCTTGTGTACAGATAGCGACAGTGTGGGAGGGATGTGTCACTGATGCCGGCTGACTACTACTACATGCTCGGGGACGTCCGGGGGGGGGGGAGGGAACAGATAATGTGATTGTTCTTCTTTCTAAGAATTCTTGCTTTGACAGTCCAATTCCCTGTCTTTACCGTCGTTGCTGCGTTGCTGCGTTGCTGCGTTGCTGCGTTGCTATTGTTGTTATTGCCTTCTTCGTACACCGTAACACTGCATAACAGCAGAGACGGGCAAAAGCCAAGAGGGAGAGGGAGAGGGAGAGGAAGAGGGAGAGAGAGATAAAGAGAAAGAGAATAGAGAATGAAACCCTCTCGTTACAAAACCACATAGGTGATTTCTTGGAGCCAGAAGAGGCAGCATGAGAACATTGATTGGTCCTTGAAGCAAAGACCAAGCCTGCCAATGGGAACTGGTGAGACGCCCCCAGCGAAGAGTATCGAAAAGTGATTGGTGACGGGGTTCCTTTTTCCCTGTTACTGATATAGGTACATCGGTCCCCAAACTCAGCCTTCTTTCATTATTATTCTCCTTCCTGTCTGTCGCCTGGGATTACCAGATCGGGGCGAACGGCGGTTGGTGGTTCTCTCTGACTTCACTTTGCTGATCGATGATACGTGCCGCCCACCATGCGCGAGTCAGACAAGCGGCGGCGACACACCTGTCAGGACGGCAGGACACGAAACTAATAAGAGCCAAAAAAAACAAAATTGTAATACTGATTGAATACGGCCCAAAATGTGAGAGATACTAAGGTTAGAGAGACAGGAAAACGAGAAAGGCGGGAAAAGAAAGGATTTGAAAAGAAAAAACAAAAATAAAAAAATATCAATAGGCGCGCCACCCCAAAGTGGGTAAGTTAAGTGATGCATTTGCACTATGTATGTACTAGAAGCACTTCACCGGTCTTTTTCTTTCTTTCCGATCTTGCCTTAATCCCGACAACTAAAAGGTGCACGATATTAGGCATCGATGTCAAGACCAAAGCAGTCTGGTCAGTATGTTCAAGGCAGACCGGACAAGAACGAACAGCGCACGGCAGCTGAGTAGTCTGAGGTTGAGCAGCGGAAGAAAAGGGAAGGGATATGCAGTAATGCAGGTAAAATGAGCCTACTTCCATCCATCTCGTCGTCAGACACAGATGCAGCAGCTAGAGACATGGGCTATGTAGTAGTAGCGGTGATGGACCAGCAGTTCGTACCTAACAGGTCGTCCCTTCCTACAGTGATCAGCAGGGCGGACTCTTCTTATCTGAAATTGTGAGGCTTGATTCACTCACTACACCCAACACCCTCTATACCTCTATACACATACACGCACACATGCACATACACATGTACGTATGCGGGGTACTGCCGACACAACTACCTGCCCTGCTATACCTAGTAAATGTGTACCTACCGTATCTGCCTATCCCCGGCTGGGGACAAGCAAGCCTCTTGGGCTTGGCCGCAGTACAGAATAAATGGACCGGGGGGTACATACCCTCTAATCTGCTTCAATCGACTCATTCGCATGAATATCGAGCCATGCCAGTAACCACATTTGCGCCTCTCCTTCCAAGACCTGGTTCGAGACCACACGGGAAGACTTGATTATTGGCCCCCCAAGTTCTCCTGGGCAGAACCGGGCGTCTAGGAATTTCCAACATTGTAGCCGCTTGGTGCGACGGTTTGCTCACGTCCACCGATTTCACTTTTGGCCAAGTCATATTATGCGAGTTGGGTTGAGTAGAGTTAAATAAATCAATTGGCAGTCTCGCTTTTTTGCCCTTTTACATCCCCATCCAGATCGGATACGCCAAGGAAACCCCGAGGGTGAAAACTCGAATAAGGTAGGGGAGATCTAGTCCGCCGAGGAGGGTGTACGTCTATGCCAGTCCACCGTAAAAATCCCAAATCCTACCATCGCGTTCCTGAAAATGCCACATTAAAAATGGGTGGAGGTAGACGTTCCCTCTCATCATGTTGCTCAAAACGCCGTCTGTCTATAATAACCTAAAACCCCGTCTATAATACCATGCCTAGTCATCGTTCAAGTCGTAAATCGGAACTCCGAGTCCGTCATCCCCAGTATCTTCTACATGCGGTCGGCAAGGTCGCCTCCAGCGAGGCTAGCACTGGCCGAGCTGCGACCACTGCTGTTGAACCCGTCGTTGGGCGCGAGCAAGTCGTGGACAGCTACTTTGGGCACCTGAGGAACCGGCAGTTTCCTGCTCCCATCGGGTCTGCTGATAATGTCCGTCAACGAGAGGCCATGGCCGCGCGTGGTGTTGTTGGGGGTGCCTTGCGGTTGGGCTTGCTGGTAGGTGTTGTTGTTGTTGACATCAAAATTCTGAGGCTCCATGGGCGCGAGCGCCGGGGTGTGGCCCAGAGTCAGGTTACGTAGACCGGGAAGCTCGATGTTGGCGTAGGGCCGGAGGCGAGGAGAGTGAGCAGGGGTTGCCAACGGGGTGTGGTCAGGCGTAGGAGACAGCGAGTCGTGGGAGAAGGTAGGCGATGAGGGCGCGGTAGACTGAGGCGAGTTTGGTCTCGATCTCTTTGCGTGCCTAGCAGATTGCGAATAGTGGTCATCGTGCTGCTCGTCGTTTGAATGCGACCTCGACATGTGGTACGCAGACAAAGACGGAAGATGGCCACGAGACGAGTGCTGGCTATGAGAGTAATAGGGATGATGCCTGACGGTGTGGTGGTGGGGTACAGAGGTGTATTCCCGCTCCACCTGGCTGGCAGCATTGCTGAGCATGTCCGCGTTGTGGCTAGTCAGCGGGCTGCCGCCTCCAATACCCCGATTGTACATGTGAATGCCGGAGTGAGGAAGAGCGTATGTCGCATATGAGTGAGGGGGGGACACATTCGGCGAGGCCAAGGTCGAGTTAGGTGCGGACTTAATCGATCTTGGGCCTGCCGGGGGAGGCATCATGTGCTCCGAGAGGCCATTGCCCATCATGTGGTGAGTTGGCTGGGAGCTCTTGTTGCCTCTGCGTGAGTTGGGATTGTTATGTATCCTAGAGTGACGAGTGAGCTCGTCGGAGCGGGAGAACTTCTTGCTGCAACCGGGGAACTGGCAAGCGTGAGGCTTCTCGCCAGTGTGCGTCCGGATGTGCCGCGTCTGATGTTCTAGCCGGTGGAACGCCTTATCGCACAAGGGGCACTTGTAGGGACGAGGCAGTTCGCTGTGGTTGCTGTCGGCGGGTTGTGCGCCTGCCGCACCGGGCAGGGGACCATTTGGCCTTATGACACTGACAGTAGCCATGTCTACGTCTCCGTCCTGGTCCAGCTTTTTCTGGTCGTTGTGGGATGCTGACGATGCAGACTCGGGATTCAGCAGGTTGGAAAAATCCACCGCTGACTGTGAGCGTTGCATGTGATCGCCAGCCAAGTGGGCAATAGATAGGTCCTGCAGGATGCGCTCTCAAGAAAAGGTCGGCAGCGACGGGGGATGCGGAAGAACCAAGCAACCCTCGAACTCTTTCTGTAAACCGTTCCCCTGTACTTTATAGCCTCGTTTCCAAAGACGACCAGGTTTGTATCCGGTCGTGGCTCTGGGTGTTGGAACGAAGCGTTGTCGCGGGTGGTGGTGATAGTGGTAGTGGTAGTGGTGGTGGTGGTGGTGGTGGTGGTGGTGGCATGGACATGGATTCGTACACCTAAGGAGGGGCAGCTTGAACCCATCCACCATCCCGTTTTCCGTCCCGAAAACCAGGCCAAGAAAAGCGCCAACCCAACGAGCAGTAGACCGACG
>QUSE01000014.1:394790-614156 GCA_006508115.1 Apiospora malaysiana
TTTAAATGACACGGGCGGGCCGGCAAAGCCAGTGTGTGAGAACAGAGGTCTCCAGTTGGATTGATTTGGCAGAAGGGGAAGAGAAAAAAAACAGGTGCTAGTCCCCATCGTACAGTGGGAAGGCGTAAGTACAGCATGTACCCAAGATTGATTACAGTGAACAGCCTCCCCCCGGCCTAAGTACGGAGGTACCTACCCCAAAGCACGCCAGACCCAGAGCCAAGATGTGGGTGACCCCCCTGGGACCCCCCCAAAGATGATACCTAGCAGACCCCCCCTCCCCCCTCCTTCACCTTCCACCACCCACCCCCCCTTCGCTCCGGATGGTGCCCTTGCTTTGGACCAGGATCAGGCAGGCATGGGATGTACACAGGGCGTGGGACTGGGCGGGTGCGTGGGTGGGCCCCCAAAGAAAAAAGGCCGGGGAGCCCACCGCACTGGACTTGGGACTTGGGGGGGAGCATAACTCCTCCTCCAGTCAGTCCCTTTTCGCCAGCAGCAAGCAAGCAAGCAAGCAAGCATCATTCGTGAGAATGGAGATAATACCTAACCAACGCGTATGTAGTCTAATAGCATCTCTGACACAGCTCAGCTACCACAAATCGCGGCATAGCCACCGCCAACGGACCAACCACAGATAACCATCCTTGTGCTGATTTGTTAAAATACTACTCCATCTTCTTTTTCTTCTTCAAATCGTCTTCTCGTCTTTCGCCTGGTGCTTTTAAGATTATGTACGGAGCCGTGAGCGTGGCACGTCCGTTCGGAGGTAGGCACTGCTAACAGCTGGAACGGGGCTCCCACGGCCATCTCGGCATGCCTCATTTCAAGTTGCCAGACCTGATGAGAACTCGTCATACATCCCCTTTGCATGCATGCAACGCTCATATCATTATTGCCTGCTATTGAACTATGTCGGTTCGCCTTGCGAACGAAATAGGAGCCCCCAAAGGCTCATTTGGCCCCCCCTCTAGCCCAGCTGACACAGTCAGTCGCCGGATACGGGAATATTCGTGCCCACCCCAGCTTACTTAACCATATTATTAGCCACTTGGCAAGCGATGCAGAAACACCTGGGGAAAACAAAGAACTAAACCCATGGGCTTGCCAATTGCTTTGCCTCCGAGATGCTTTGCCTTAGATAATGTATTGCACCAGCGGGAAGCGCGCGTGTACAAGGCCGAGCCTGGGTGTGTCGTGTCTGACCATGTGCGGGCTGGCCTGGCCTGGCCTGGGCAACCTACACATATCATGGTCCGAGAAGGGAACATCTGGCAACAAGCATCCGCCCTGTCTCCGGTTTCTGCTTGTGACAGTCAGTTCAATCCTACATCATTCTTCTAATGAAGTTGTCTTTCAGGTGCCGTACGAGAATGAAACACATATGTGTGTTATGTCTTATCTCAGGCCCTCGCACCCCTGCCCTCACTGGCTCATCATCGAGAGAGAAAGAAAAAAAAGGCGTGAAATCCGGGGCAAGGGCTCTCTTGTTCCCAGTCAGGGCTTGTTGCGCCCGATTAAGCACCACCCGATAGTGGACGGGCTGGTCCTCCAAAATAGGATCATGCTTATGCCTGGGGGTTTGGGCTGTCTCGACTCTATTTGGCCGTTATCTCGCCTAGCTAGTTGCTGAGTTTACTGGCTCGGTTTTACTTTCAACTGTCGGCCATACTTCTCATGCTCGTCGGCCAGAAGCACCTGGCCGCTTTCTTTGATGGGGTCACAGATAGCCATCAACTACCTGCCCATCGACATACTACTGTAGTATAACACGCTTGCGTCGCTCGGTACGAACGATCTTTGTCATCATCCTCCGGCAATGCGTTCTTCCTCGAAGGGTGATCTCTGATGGGCTTGGCGCTTCTAGTTACCAACCGGCGTTGGAACGCATAGCTCGTCGAGCTTGGCTGACCTCAATGACACCTTCACGCCCAGTTCCCACGATACTGCCAAGGTGGGACTTTCTAGATGACCAAGCCGCCAATCTGAAAACAAGAGGAAGAAAGCAGAAGAGGGCGTGAGCATAGTAGATAAGAGAGTTGCTGGGCTTGTCCCAAAGCCGTGCAAATCAGGCCAAGGCTGGCGGTTGATGTGGAGCGCGCTAGTTGGGAGACGGGGTACGCTGACGGGCTGAGCCTTTTCATCATGTTTCCCTCAGAAGTGAAGTGTGTGAGTGTGCGCGCGCGCATCGCACAAACCTACAAGCGAGCAAGCAAGCGAGCCTCTCTTTTTCTTTCCGTTGCTGCGTGAGGTGAACTACACAGCTAGCTTGATACATACGTCTACCACAGTTAGGATGTGGGATGGACAAGGAGTGACGCCCCCAGATGGGGCACCAACCAGCTAGATCGACGAGATAAGCGCGGGGAATAAGGGGGTAGAAGGGAATCAGAGGAGGAGGGGATCTCGAGCCTCTCAGCTATCAAGGCCTGCGCATGTTGTTTGCCTGTTGGCTCACATCACCGATTCTCGCGCCTTTTGTTACAATTGTTGAACCTGGGGTAAAAGTTATTTTACATTGCCATTCCGAGGGTCGGCCTATCACCACCGACGATGCCATCCCCCACAGAACTTATCTAACTCTAATAGCCTGTCTGCCGCTTCATAGTTTGGGGTGTTGATCAGTGTTTGCCCCCAGCTCCGAGAGCCATTTACAGTAAGAGAACGACAAGCGTGTTGGATCTCGTGGAGAGATGGTTGCGTACGGTGTGGCTCTTCTTCCTCAGGTGAGCCGAGTTAGTTGAGCAAACATATACTACGAACCTACTATGGTTTATGAACCAACAACAACCACGGACTGACGCCATTGCCCCCCAAAAGTTGTTCATCCGTACAAAGTTGGTTGGTTATGTAATTCTTAGCATAATTCACATCCACCCAGCTGGCCAGGGGCAGGACGGCTCTTGGCCTTGGTTGTCCGTTCTTGGACGAAGCAAAAACATCATGGGCCCCATTAATCCCCCGTTTCAACCAAGGCTCATGAAGTCAGTCAGTTATTTAGTCCGGGGAACCCGCTGCAGTGGCGGCGGACTTCCTCCGCGATTGGGGAGATGGCGGTTTGATTGCGCATTCGATTTCTGGTGCTCTTAATGTAAACATCGATAAACATGTGGGCAAGGGTGCTTGGACGGCGGCGACGACTGCAAACTATTTGGGCGACCCCCATATTATGCTAGCCGACTAGCGGGCAGCCACATGTGCCAGAGCTACGTGGGGGAATAGAGGGATCACTCACGAGGAACCTCATTTTGCCGTGGCCTTGGTCTTGTCGATCCTAGGCGACGGTAATCTTTAGTCAGTCGGTTGGTATCACATGCCTTCGACCTTGCAAAAGAAAAGAAGCTTGGCCAACACAGGAGCCATGCGCATCCAACTGCACGTTATTCCAGCCACTCCTATTCAGTATTCGGGAAGCTGTCGTGACGGTATGATATAGTTGATGTGTAAGTCATTTGCTAAGAATAAACCACCACCGCCTTCGCCATTGTTACCGTATGTGATAAAACTTCAACATCAACATATTGCGTATAACTAACTGCGTGATTACTTCTCCGAGGGTAAGAGACTCTATTAGTCACAGGAAGGGATAAATCAGCAGCTCAAAGATTGCAGACCAACATTGCCGGCGCCTTGCCTACTTCCTATGTTCTCTTGATGGGAATTGCGTGATCTACTCGCAAAGTTTCCCCACACTCCACACTCCACACTTTGCGATACTAGGTATCCGTCTGGCATGGTAATAGAATGTACGCGTATGGGAGATGGGTCACGATAGGACAGGTCATATATGTATGTATGTACCTACCCTGAAACGACAGAGGCAGCAGCAGCATTTTCAGTCGTTCGATCTGTCCTCGAACTCGGGTTTCTGCCCACGCACACTGCTTGTTACGGTAGGGGATCAAACATGTTCTTTGTTCTTCTTGGCCAGAATCAGGGTCACCATTAGCTAACCTACGCACTTTTCTCGGGGAGCTACAGATAATTTCCCGAGCAGACTCAATCCAGTTGGGGGGATCGACATGGCATATTTTGTGTCCGACTATTGCATTTGTTTTGTCTCACAAGCGGCCCCAGCAAGTAGGGATTCATGCCGCTGGCTCGTCCGATTCATATCGTACGGATGTGCTACTACTAGTATGTAGCCAGCATGAACGACATTTTGTCTCCTCTTTTCAGGGGGGGTGTTTGTGTTGATTTTTCTTCCGATTTTATTACTGTATTTGTACCATCGAATAAAGACGACCAGCTTTAATGAAACCTTGGGTGACTAGCAGTGCATACATACATGATATGAAGAGCATACCTGCTAGAAGTAGAAATGATCATGCAAGATCTAGGCCATGCCATGAAGCGAGACGAATGGCTGGTAGCCGGCATGCACTTCCGCAATCGCCTGTTATCATACGGTATCTACTCCGACAAGCCTACATGCTTCAGTGTGTAGATAAAGATAGCCAAGACCATCCTGGACCCTTAATGCATCTTAGCCAGAACAACCTGGGGAAAATTGAATGCGGAGAGAGAGGTCGTTATCTTTTTTTTTCCCTCTTTCTCCTCTCCCCTCTCCTCGGACTACAAATGATTACCGGACCACATCGCAAATTGCGACGTATTTACTAAGCATTATCCGCAGCTGCCGTAACCATCTTCTTCATCCAAGCGGTCTGAATCATACCATAATCAATCTACTGTTATCCCACCTGCATGCGCTTAACTAAAACTAAAATACCTAACACAGTAGGGTGTATATACTCCGTAGGCTTAAAATGTTTCCGCCTAGGAGCAAAGGCCAGGGCTCAGTGGCATACCCAATTCCGTAACCCGATTTTTTTTTTCTCTCTCTCTTTCTTTTTCCATTAGCCACAGCACGGGCTCTGCTATCTTGGCCCCCAGGTATTGATTGACTCGTTTCGCATTGATACACGCTCCATTGTGTGTCGAGTTGGGCGTTACCGGAACGAGGAGACACAGCAATTCTCTGCTAAAGTGGGTCGACAGAGGGATATTTTCTCCAGTTTTCCTCACGGGCGTGCCGTATTCTCCCGAGGTGACTCCTAGCATCGTGGGGTTTTGACAGGCTATCCATCTCCTAACCTGCGCTTCTCGCTCGGAGTCGCGAGGGCCGGTGGAGATGACGACGGTGCATCTTGGAAATTTGCTGGGGGGGGTTTCCCACGGCGCAAGCTTGAAGCGATCCTCTTGGCCCTCAAGGTAAATGCTCTAGCCTACAAGGCTACTCACGCGGGGACTTGTCCGCGTCTCGAGGGTAACATGACACTTTCTATACGCCTGTCCAAATATCGTTTATTCCAATAGTTGCATGGATTTGCACTAAAACTCGAAGATCACCATGGCTGAGGGGTGGTACCAATTATCGTAAGGCTGACGGAGTGACGAGCTCCTCGATAAAGCAAAACCGCCAATGGGATGCAGGAAGCGCCAAGGACTTGATAAGTCAGATTGGAGATTGGGTAGGTACGTGTACAAGAAACGTGCGCCCAGGCGGTACAGGAACCGCCTGCCAACTTGCCTTCTGGCCGAGGGAAAAGTGTTGAAGCCGGGCCTGACTCCTAAGCCGATTGAGCTGGCATCATCGTAACCACCCCCCCCTCGCCCCTTGGAGCAAAGGAAGAGCTTGAATTGAAACAAGTCCCCAACACGCCCGTCGACTCTCGAGGTACCTGCAGTAACAGCATTTTGCCAAGCGAACCTCGCCAGCATGGATACAGTACATGATACATGTAAATTAATAACCATTCGACGGGATGATTTACGAAATGCGTGTGTGTGTGTGTGTGTGTGTGTGTGCATGTGTACAGCAGGCTCAATTCACCTAATACTGACGCAACCAGGGATGAGTCGTGGCATAGGACAGTTGAGACCAATCAAAGGCTGCGAAAGCCACTCCACGTTCTCTTGCTGATGTTCCAACCGGGAACTTGGGGTACGCAACAACTAAAACGGGCCAGCGGCAAATCAGTCGTACGCTTCACGCTTCACGCTTCACTCAGGGCCAATGACCACGTTGGCACCTTCGGCATTCGGCCTATTGAGCCGCAATCCCCACGCCGTGTACCTAAGATACCCAAACAGGAAAGTCCTGTAGAAACCTGACCGGATTTGGTAGGAGATACTGTGCCTAGCAAAAACCATCACTATGCGGCTGCATGCAGTCCTGCATTGACTCTCGTTTCTGATTTTGATTTTGATTTTTTTTCTTTTCATCTTTACTCTGTACTTGCCCTCTCTCTTCTCCAGACTCGCTTCCTATGATGCGGCTTCCTCTAATGGTGGGGTAGGTTCGGCAAGATGGTCGGAGGCTTAGGACAGGAGGAAATAGACGAAGCGGTTGTTCGTCGGCGCAATTAGACCCTTATTGCCTCACGCAGGCTCAATGGCCATCGTCTCTGCAAGTGTGGGGTGTACAGGTCAGAGAAGGCCAGAAGGGATCTAGAATCTAGATCGAATCCAGGTACGATGCGGGGCGACAAGTGGCATGGCCAGGCATGGCTGGAGAGAAAGTCGAGAAAGTCCCCAGCTTATCGCCGAGACTAATGGGCCATGCCATGTACAAGGGCCTTGTTGAGGATAATGGGTAATGCTGATTTTTTTGGATTTTTTTTTTTCGCTCTCGAGTCGTGGCCACTTTTCCCTGGAATTGTCATCCTACTCGTACGGTTCTCTCCGTCTGACCGAATGGAGATGCGAGCGGGCAAGCGAGCGAGTCGTTGTCGACCAAAATTCGTCATAGCTACCAGATAAGCAGTACGCATTTTTGTATTTTATTATTTTTGCTCATTGTCGTTTACCCGTTATTGTCAGTATCTATAGCTGATTGCCACCTATCTCGCGCATTGGATCGGATTACCTTTCGGAAAATAGACTGTTGCCCACGTGGGTTCGGTATCTTGAGGCAATGTAGATACACGCTGTAGTACCTTCAAGAGAGTGCAATCGCAATCGCCCTTTACGATGGCGGCAATCTGAGAAAAGCCGGAGACCGCGGGCATCTCCCCCCTAGCTGGATAGTCGACAATCTCGCTCCTGAGGCTGAGTTCTTAAGCCAATCAATTACTCTCTCCCTTCACCCCACAGATTGGCTTGGGGCTTGGGGTTCAAGACTGGCCAAAACCTGCCTGCCTGCCTGCTTGCCTACCGCTCGTACCACGTTTTACTTGTTTGGTGGACTTGTCCGCTAGGTATGATGCTATGATTACTTGGCCGACATTGAAGGAAAAGAACGAGCCCGGCCCAGATGCTAGGAATCAAGAATTGCTCTTCTGACATACCCTTGACTATTATATCGCAATCGCAAATGAAGCATAATATTTATACATGTCTTGCACAATAGACAAAATCGCAAATGCCACGATTATGTTTGCACTGACACTGCTCATTGATGCAGCAGGTGGTTTCCACAAGTTGTACTCAGGTACCCTGGCAGAGAGCTTTACATAACACCAATCAATACCGGCCTGCCTACCTCCCGTCTGTTGGCATTCGGTTCTTCCAACATTGCCACCACACGCATCCAATGAAATACCAGTCACTCCAGAACTCTAGACTTCTTCTCCACGGCCTGTTCAACATAGGCGGCGGCGGTCAGGTTGCGGACTTAGGACAAAAAGCTCCCCAGCTCCCCAGCTCCCCGGTTCCCCGTCACCTCGGCTGCATCAGACCTCGGTTTCTTCTTCTAATTACAACGGTGACGTGAAGTTCGGTCTCGTTGCATCTCCTTATTGTGGCAGATTTTTCTCCTTGTCTTGTCCCCCGGCCGTCATCCCTCCCTAACCCCCACCTTCGGCCCGTCTTCTAGACACCTTCGATTGAGCCTGCTTGCCTGCCCTCGGGGGTCCCACAGGGGAAATCACCGAAAAGGCGGCCGGTGTCATATGATCATGCTGGCGTGGTCGACCGACCGTACTCGTACCCAGATCCGCGGATAGACAATAGACGTACAATTCAACAGCCGGGCCTGGCGATTCTGGGACACTCACCCGCAGTGACGAAACGAAGCTCGAAAGTTCTCTCTGCCGAATTGTGGACCATGGAGTCTCACAATATCCACGGTCGAGACATCTCGAGCTTTGACCTACCCTCAATCCGTGAGTCTTAAATCATCTTACGATACGGTTGCGTAACACCGTCGCCGCGGGGTTAAGTAGACGCCGACTGATCCCTTCCAGACAGGCTTCCGACAGTATCGGCCGCGGATGCTCTTGAGGATCTGAGAACCGACCGGTCGCGTTACGTCTCGACCGGACATGGCTCCTTGGACCATGCACTTGTAGAGTCCTCGGCCGGTTTCGATGGCATCCTCCCCGGGGGTTTCCAGAAAGGCCAGGTCAACGAGATCTGGGGACCACCAGGATCAGGGAAAACCACGTTTGGGTAACGATTGCGCTTCCAGGCATCTCGATGACGATTATTGGAATGATCCTAACAATAAGCAACAGGCTCCAGCTAGCCAGCGATGCCTTAAAGCAGGGTCAAGGGGTTGTCTGGGTAGGTCAGTCTAACTTCATGTCACCACCTTATTGCTATGCCTGCGCTGTCTAGCGTGCATGCCTATTCCTCTATGCGCATACTGAAAGCTTAGCAGACGCGTTCCGCACCCTGAGTGGTCCGAGGCTGGCTGAGGTGACAAGCTGCGAGCCAAAGTCACCAGCGTCTACACAGGAGCCGACTGAAGTACAGGGCATGGTCCATTTCACATGTTCAAGCCTTGCACATTTCATCGCACTTTTATGCAGGCCTACCGCATCCTGCATTCCACAGAAGGCATCACTTGTTGTGATTGATTCGCTTTCCGCACTTGTGAACCAAGCGTACCCGAGGAATCAGGAAGCTCGGAATGGCCCCAAAGGAGGTGAATATTCACGACAGGCGTAGCTCCCTCGCAAAAGGGACTCACTGAGCTGACGATGTCGCAGTGCCAAATGCCGCCGCCCAGCGCTTACAGGTGCTTCAATTCATAATATCTAGCTTGCAGAAACTCGCAGCAACTCGGGATGTGGCGGTCGTTCTCCTGACCCAGTGCGCAACCAGGATGCAGTCAGAACGCGGCGCTACCCTCACACCAGCCATCAACGCCATGGTTTGGGACCAGGGCATCACGAGTCGACTGGTCCTGTTCCGCGACTGGTTATACAAAGACAATGCTGTAGTAGGCGTGTATTTTGCCGGCATACAGAAATTAAACGGCAAGGCCCATCAGAGTGGGCTCGGCGATATTTTTGCATTTGATATCCAAACGGTAGGTCAGTCCTTGGAAACTGTTGGCAGGGTGGTTGGCTTATCGCAACTCTTGTAGAATGGTTTTGTTACCGTCCCATATGACGCAGGCCAGCCACCGGTCTACCTGTCTTCACATGCCCGCCCAAAACGGAAACTGGGAGACACGAACTTCGAGGTTCCAAACAGCGACGAAGAAGACTATGGCTGGGAACCCGAAGATACGGACGACATCCCGGCAATGCCACCACAATGGCAGGGGAGCGAGGACATTCTCGTCGGCCAGCACGACGAAGACGGAAACAGACTGGACGAGGCTTCCGATGCTGCATCGGATGCAAGTGTTGAGGCCAATCAAGATGAAAAGCCGGATGATGCAGAGTCGGCCTTGTGAAAAGAGATATCTGGAGCGGTGGCTGCTGCTGCTGGCATATGTCAAAATTGTACAATGCAGGTAAGAAGGATGTGGAGTGCCAGCTCATCATTATGCAATATGTAACCTGCCTACAGTCCGGTGCTGGCACTATGCGACATTTATTATGAAAGCACTTGGCTGTCGACAAGGCAGGAAAAGAAAAGAGCTTTTTCCTTGAATCGGTGCAATGTCGGCAGATCGCATCTCACGATGTCGAACCACTCCACATTTTCGGCCAATTCCGGCTTTACTCCCATCAGACCGAGTGGTATCTCGCTGTAACGAAGACGCTACGGTTGGAACTTGAACACTTGCACAATTTGGCTGAGCGAGCAAAGATAAATTCGGTTGAGGTAATCAATTGGTGTCATTGTCGGCCAGAGCTGGCATCGTTGCAGATTGTTACCGCAGATGCTAGACTCACGCCCGTGGGACCCTGGGGAACCCCAGCCCATCCCTTCCCCATCATAATGAGCCCGTCTCCAGAAAAGGTTCCATTCAGGAATAGGAATACCTAATACTAATAGTATGCTGTATGTACGTACAGCTTAACCTACTGTAGCAGCGGCGAGGCCCGAACGAGGCCCGAACGAGAGCCGGCAATGCCACAACCTGTTCCTACATGAAGGGGCCAATTCATCTTGAGCCTCGCCGTTGACCCTTGGCCAACACGCAGGTCCTCAGCATACTGGCTGGGCTTCTCTGGTCTGACTCTGACTTTCTCTCGAAATGTTTTGGACTCGTTCTGCCGATCGATCGTAAGTCGCCGCATACAGTAAGTAGTAACCTAGTACAGTACTTTTGAGGTACCCCGAATTTCCTCCAGGGGGATTTCCCCGGTCCAATTCGGCCGGAAATTGTCGCGTGGAGTCGAAGAGCGAAGGAGAAGCACCGAGCGTTACATTGCATTTCCGTCACTTCGATAAATCTGCGCTGCGATCTGTCCAAGCAGAGAGAGGGTGTACTGTACCCTCGTCCTCCGTTTCCGCGAGTGGATGGGTGTGGAGGAGCCCATGGAAGGAGCCCATGGAGTCCAGGGGACCATTGGATGTATTGCTACTCCTAGGTAGTAGGTAGGAATCAGAATGGCCGGCACTACTTGCTACTCCTGCTGCTGCAATCACGGCCGAACCAACGGTGCGGGTTGGCATACTCCGAAGTGTCCCCAGGTACCACACAATGCACGGTATAGGCATGCCCCGGTTCTTCCCTGTTTCTTGTGGCATACCTGTGCGGTTGCATTAGGAGCAGCCGCCGCCGCCGTAGTAGTGGTGGTGGTGGTGGTGGTGGTTGTAGTAGTCGTAGTCGTATGTGGTAGGTGGCAGTAGTGTGCTTTGCGACATGGCGTTGTCTCCCTTTCGCGCGCGCGCGCGCTCTCTCTCTCTTTCGGTTGGAGCAAGCGGTCCAATCGCATTCGAGAAGACTGATACTGGAAGACATGGTTATGCCATATGTCATGCACGAGCGGCGGCTGTCCTACATATATGTGTATGCACATATGTAACCTAGTAATATGTATGGAGGCCCGGATGGTTTTTCCGTTCCATACCCCAGACCTGACCAGACGCGACGGGGGCGCTACGGTTGGAGATCTCCCGTTCCTTAGGGCCAAACCTTAGAACAGCCGTTCAGAGCGTTGGTGGTGTGTTCCAACGTACGATATACTGGCTATCTGGCTTGATGAATACCTGTACAGTAAGTATGCAACGGCTTGACTCCGACGATTTCTTGAATGCCTTCACCACTACCACTACATATACCACGCACATAGCTGCAAACTACTACACACTACTACTATTGGGTGTCAATGATGAAAAGTGTGCAACTAAAGTGTGAAACTGTGTGGTTTACGCGGTTGCATCCGACAGCCTAATCCAATTTGGAGTGCTGATGGTGGTAAGTCGGGTAAGGAAGCGAAGGTGTATGTAGCATCCACGATAGTACCGTCAGCCGAGGATCTACAGATTGCAGATGGGAAATGGAGATTGGGGATGAATTGGGGGTAAACTCGAACTGCACACACACACACACACACACACACAATTACTCCGTACCCCCCTCATCATACATACCGGTAACCTCGTGCGCTCACGCACACTTGCCTGCCAGATGCACATATTCCTACCCAGGCAGGCCGGCCGGCCGGCCGGCAGGCGACCAGATAGAGAAGAAGAGAGAGACGGAGAGAGCGCTCTCGATTGACTGCGCCGCGCATGTGCGTTCTTGGCCGCATTGAGGCATGCCCTCTCCGGACTTACTTAGTCAGTCGGTTGTACGGTCCGTCGTGAATGGGATAAAGTGTAGACAAACAAACAAACGAAGCGCATCTGTTCCTTGTCCTCTCACCGGCCGGTGAAGCGAGGCCGAGCCGCCACAGATACCACCGTGTCTATACATGTCTGTCTGTCTGTATGCCCTTTCTCTGGGAGTTCCTGTGTGTGCGTTCTGCATACCTGCCTGCCTTCACGATTGTACGCACGGTGGAACGGTTGGGTTGCGGTTTCCATGCTCCTCTTTCTTTGCTCGGCGTCGGGTTTGGAGACAAACCGCCTGCCCCAACCATCCAGCGAAGATGAGGGGTAGGTGCAAGGCCAGATACAGGAGAAGCAGATAAACATGCTATCCAGAGTTCCTGTGATTGTTTTGCCCCGTAAGGAAGGAAAACCACGATGTAGGTACGATGCCTGATGGTGCTAGGGTGGTCCGATTCTTTTGGTTCCCTGGCGGAGTGAAGAGAGCGGGGAGATAAGGGGTCTGCGTACCGAGTAAGTAATACTGTACGTCTAGTATTACCGTGGTATGCATGTGTGCAGGCAGTGGTAGTAGTAGTAGTAGTAGTAGTAGTAGTATAAGTTGGGGTTACCGTAAATAATAATACCCTCACTTGCATCCACGCACTCCGCTCCGCGCCATTGCGGTATATGAGCAATGGTCGTGTGTAGGTAGGCCCGACTCCGCTTGTCGTCTTTCCATCATTCCTCCCCTAGCTGCTGATGTATGAAGTCCTTTCCCCGGGATGGTAAAGTGCCGAATGTACTGGCTTTGACATCTTATATTGGCCCCCCGGTTGGAGCTCAGATAGGGGATCAAGATCATCTCTGCCTACGGATTGGTTGGATGGCAAGGCGGACTTAAAGCTGCTATCAGAAGTCCGATGGTGCAGCCAACAAAGCTACCGTCGATGTGAGGAGTGCATTTACCGTAGAGCTGGTCTAATAGACCCCGGAGTGTACCTGGCGGTATCTGCTCGTAAACGGCATTCACTTCATGAGCGAGACTCCAGAATGCATCTATGAAATTAATCTACCGTGTAGTGATTCAGCCTGTGAAATGCCTCGGAACCTGTTGGCATGTTTTGCAATCATTGGGGTTAGCGGACGACATTTTCTGTTTCTGCTGCTGCTGCTCTCTGTAGACCACCCGCACAGTTTGATCCAGCCGTGGAGTAGCTGCCGACAATTTTCTTGAATCACCCAAACATCCCGGCTGAAAAGAAGATATGATGCTCCGCTAGATCGATAGCAGCCCCCATAGAGAATGGAGGAGGCTGGCTCACTATAATACCGCGGCGCAAATGCTCCTTTGACCAAGGTCAACACGTAGGCATCCACTTCAGAAGTCGAGGTCTGAACATATTCATGAGCTGAGCTCCTACCGGTAGAATTAAGAGTAACTTATTAAAAAATGTATACAGGCTCATATCCAGCTAAGTAAGTAATAGGGGCAGGTGGGGAATAACGTAGACGCCTCGCTCCGCGAGTGGTGAACCGACAACAGTCAGCAAGCTTATTTAAGGATACAAAGGCAAGTCATGTATGTATCTGTGTATGTGTGTGTGTGCGCACGCGCGCGTCTCTCCAGGCTCAACTCCATATAAGGTTTGGCATCAGCCGTTCAAATCGCAACACTTCGACAACTACCTCCTCCTCTCCCTCTTTCTTGTGACACATACGAGTAACTATCTCAGTAAACCGAGTCTTCCCGTCGAAGCCCCTTCCACGGGACTCATGGGCGGCTCGGACGCCACAGGGCTATTGGGGCCGCTCTTGCCGCCTCCCCTCTTGCTCGCCCCGCGGCCGACGATCTTCTCGGTCCAGTTCCACACGGGGCTGCCCGTTCGTTTGATTTCCTCCTTGCTTCCCTTCTTGGCGTCCTCCTGCGACTTGGACCGCCGGTGGCCGTAGGCCAGGAAGTCGCTGTCGCCGTCGCTCTCGTCCTGACTGTCAAGCCAGTCGCGGTCGCTCCACGTTACCGAGTCCGACCGATCGTACGTCGGACGGGGTGGCGACATGGATCCCGTGGACGAGGCGCGTCGGTGCCGCTTTGGCGACGCGTGGTGGCTGAGCGGAGGCAGCTGCGGGGGTCGATCCGCCACGGAGTGACTTGGCTTGCGGCTCGGCGGCGTGCTCTCGGATGCCGATGGCAGATCCGGCACTGCATCTTCCGCTTCGCTGGCGTCCGCCGAAGGTGTCTGGGAAGAGTCCTGGTTTAGATCCTGGCCATTGGGTTGAGCGGAGCCCTTTCTCGTCTTGGGCAGAGGAGCCTGGCTCAGTCGGAAATCCATCTTCTGTGAAGAAGCACCAGGAATAGGAGGAACTTGCGGTCTGACTTCAGAGCCCTCCTGGTCTGGGGCTTGGTTTAGGGCCTTGGCCCGCTCATTATTCGCTTCGTCCTCGTCGTCCATGCGTGCGGCGGCGCTGTCGCTGAAATGGGCATCTACGAGATGTTTTATGACTGGCCAACCGTTGGCGTTCGCAAACATACGTCGTACCAAGATGTTGTTGTGGGCATCGGGCTCCAGCTTCACGAGCACCTTCCGCCAACTCATCCCTTTGTGGTAAGCGCGAGCGATTTTCTCTTCGACCGCCATGTTGGAACTGTCGACGACCTTGTCGGGGTCACGCTCCGGATCGGTGCTGGCCTTGTTGTCATAGTCTCCAATCGAAAGACCGGTATTCCCGTGCGGCACGCTTGGGTAAACACTTGACGAACTACTGTCCCCCGTGTCACTCTTTGTTAGTGACGCTGCGGGTGTAGGCTGTGCATTTTGAGAAGGAGTCTTGCGACGGATACTAAGACCAGTGGATCTCTTTTTTAGCGGTGGTGGCGGGATGTCAGACGGGTGATATATTCGGTCATGGAAAATTGTCCTCGGGCGTGTTGAGGGATCGATGAGGAACTCGACGGACGGGAGAGCTGGGTTGAGAATGTCACCAGCAGCCTCGAAGAAGGACGTTCTCGGGGGGGCGGATGAGCCGCCGCCCATGCTCTCGTCACCCAACTCCTGGCCAGTGGTCACCTGCGATCGGCTAGATCTTTTTGAACTCGCGTCATCGACCTTGATCGTCTGGCTTCGCTTGTAGATTTTATCGTGCTTGTTAGACGGGGGCGAGGGTGAGCGCGATCCTTGCCTTTGCCCTTGCCCTCCAGGCCCTGGCGGCAACTGTGGGGACTTGGGAGGTTCTGACGATTTAAAGAAGCTCAGAAATCCGGATAAGGGGCCATCGCTCTGACCATCAACACGTTGTTCCTTGTCAGGTCGTTCATAAGTGGCAAGGTCCCTAGATAAGCTCCTCGTCAAGGTGAAGCTCCGCCTGTCATCTTCGGCGATTGCATTGCTTGGAGGCTGTGGTACCTCGCGGTATTCTTCCCTTTCTGTGTCAGGCGACACAGACTCCGTCTGCGGTTCTGACACGGTATTAATGGGTGGTAGTCTAGGGGCTGTTTCGTCTTTCGGCGCCCATGGTGTTGTTCGTGGTGAGGTCACGTTGGCGCCTGTGAGCTCCGCCCAGCCGAATCCGACCACTCTCTCGACCAACCCGGCTTCTCTACGGGCCTTTTCCACACGCTCCAAGCCCTGCCAGTCAAGGAAGAGTAGACAGCTGGTGCGAAGCGGAACGATCCCATCATTGACAACATTGGAATAAACCGTGCGGTTGCGAAACTTCTTTAGTGCGGCATGCGCCGGTCCGGTAGGCAAGATCCGGAGAAGGGGTTTCGACTCTGGCTGGACCTCGCCCATAATCTTTTTATGGGCAGTCTCTCCGAGATTGTTCACAATAGCGCCCCAACCACTCCGCAGCAGAGTCGGCGCTTTCCACGTCAGGCCAAGGTCTTGGCCTGTCTTGCCAACAAGTCCGAAGTCCAGCGCGAATTTGACGTACCGGGGGTTCTCGTTGCTCAAACCCAACATGGGCGAAGCGAGAGTGATGAAGTTGATGGGGCGAATCAATTCGAAGAACTGAGGCGAATGCTTCTGTATATAGGCGATCGCATACGTCTGGACGATTCCACCTAGGGAGTGGCCGATAAAACTGATACTGGAGATCTGGAAAGCCCGATGCGGTAATGGATGTTTGGAATGATGTATCGTGCTGTTCTTGTGGGCAGGCTCGTTATTTTCATCACCAACACTGTCACCCGTGACGGCCGTCACCACATTTCCAGCCCGGGATTTCATAGATGGCAGGAACGGCTGGTCCGGATAAGTCATGGAGAGGACGTAGCGTGCGAGTCTTTTGCCCAGGAATTTGATACCCCTTTCGGTTCGCGTAGCATTTCCAGAGAAGCCCCGTACGACAACCTCTTCGTCTTCGAATTCTTCTTCTTCTTCCTCCTCCCTCTCTTTCTGGGGTTTCATCTCCTCCTTGGCCTTTTCCTCGCTATCCGGTCCTTCGGGTTGGCTCTTTGGACGCTTGGCCTCCCTTTCCTCTTTCTGGCGTGCCCTCCTTGCCTTAGCATCAACTTTAGCCTGCCTCACTGTGCTGTCGATGCTCTCTTTCATGTAGAGCATGTCCGCTCCCAAGTTACTGTGCAAGCCGTGAGTAAGAACGACAAGATGAACCTTCTTGCGCCCTTTGCTCATTTCCTCCTGAGTCTTTTGGCTGGGTTCCTCGGACGCGTTCTCAGCAACGGTCGGAGGTTTTACAACGCTGACCACCGCAGCAGCCTTTCCAGGCCGCAATGACCTCCCGTGACTCTCATCCCACTCTGGCAATTGCGGCGTGTTCCACAAGCTGGCTGTGTCATCCACCTTGAGCGTAACGGCTCTAGAGTATACCCCTTTAGGTTGGGCTGGATGATGACCATCTTTGGCACCGATGCTTTGCTGGAAGTCACTCACACGCCCTGGCTGCGGTACTTGTGCTTGGGAGCCCGTCACTGGTGCGCTTCCCAGATTTAGGCTCTTTTCGTCTCTTGCCAGTATGACCTCATACCCTACCGCGGCGGAGTTGGAAAAGATGACCTGACTGGCGACCTCGACGACCCAGGTGGCGCTGTGTTCTTTCTTCTCCCCACCTTCTTCGTCTCGCCTCTCGTCGCCGAATTGCTGTCTCGACGGGCCCAAGCCGGCGCTTTCTCTAATGTTGTCGGGGACCAGCAACTGTATATTCCAGGTGCCGCCGGCCTTGAGCATGGGCTCAAACTCGGGCACGCCATAGCGTCGCGGGTTCTCGAACTTGATGTTTGGATCATAGTGGGCCGGCCAAGCCGAGACGTTCAGAGTATAAGGACCGTGTACGAAGGCGGCGCGAAGTGCGACATTGGAGGTGTTGCGGATGCGCAGATGCAGGACCTCGGGGGAGGGCAAGATGCGATCGTGGCTCGGCGTGTAGGTGACTGTGTAGCGGACGATCTCGCCGATCTTGACGCTGCCGACCTGGTGAAGCAGGAGCATGTTGTTGGCGGGGTGGTGGCGGTCGGAGCAGAGGGTTGTGTCCTTGGCGGCGGCAGTCGGCTGCCTGTCTTGGTAGACGGAACGCTCACGCGATGCAGATGCGACCTTCCGACAGAAATCTCCCATGGACTGGGCGCAAGCGAAAGGGGTCGGGGTCGGGGTCAGTGTCGGGGTCAATCGGACTTAGTGGTCAACAGGCCATGTTGGGGAGATAGTCGGTGACGCCGCTTATGTTTTTGATATGAAAGTCAAGTAAGTGGATAATAGGATAGGAGTACGTATAAGTAGGACCGATCATCTGGCGACGATCATGTCACGACTGACGTGGTAGGTTAGTGGTATTGGTACTTTAGGTGATGAAGTCAAGCAAAGCGAGGCAGCTAGCAGTGTTATGTTTGTGCCCTTTAGGATGTGCCTATGCGAAAAGTCCGGATACGATGACGACTCTGGAGGTTCAAATCCAGCCAAAGCAAGCTGATGAAGGCGATCCTTTTTGGGGGGATTGTGCATGTAGCTTGTGGTAATGCTTGCTTGCACGATACTTAGGCCTGGCCTGGACGGTCTGGCTTCCAGGCTGGTCCAAGGGCCCCCCCCCAAATCTAATCTCAATACAGCGGGGACCGCTCTTTATCGGCAAAGCTTAGAGGGCGATAGAGTTGACCCCGAGAGACCCCGAGTGAGCCCCCAATTTACGTCATCCCATCTTTCACCAGACTCAAAGCAAAGAAGGGGGAAAAAGGTAAAAGTACGGCAGTACATAGGACTGTTTACTTTCCCATGTCCAACGTCCCGATCCAACGGCCACAGCACAACTCTACTGCTAGTCAAAGCTTACCCATGTTATGTACGTTGTAGATCATCTACTTTTATTTTGCGGCTACCTTCACCGATTGGATTCCATTCATTCGTACCATCTGACATCTGCTGCCATGTCACCAACCCGCACGTCGCAGCCGCGGCTCGGACAAGGGAGGAAAAGGTTGCAGGAAATGTGTCCTATTTGTAATTTCATATACCGAAACTCGTCTCCCATATGCGAAACGTTCACAAGATATGAGCATCATATTCAACTAGTCAAGCCAAGTCCCTGCCACCCAACTCAACGCCCTGGCAAAACGGTAAACGCCGCTCCTCACTGTCCACCTCACCCGATGCGTAACACAGCCAGAGGTCATTGCGCCCATCAAACTCTCATCGTACAACGACCCTGAGGTCCCCATGCAACTAACCTGTGTAGCTAGATATCCCATAAAAATAAGGAAAATAATAAGGAAATTTGAGGCGTGATTCGTAATGCACGTATACAAGAAAAATCATGAACCGTCGTTTCGTCGCATATGCAGAGGTGGCAAGCATTGGAAGAGAAAAGCACATCTGCTAATCCAACCTCCAACCCTACCCGATACTCATGGCATCGGGTCCCGGGCCTGATGCAGGCTGCACGTATACCCTCCACTCATCCACCCGGCTGGCACCCCTTCCCAGTCCGGTAAGCCCAGCCAAGGCCGAGTCTGGCCTCGGATTCGAGTCCGGCCGTCTCATCCCCCCAGCAGGGCCGTACGCACCCACCTCTGATTCATAATCGCGCTGTCGAGCGTAGCGCGGTGTCATCCGTTCTGATAGCCGCATGCTCTGACTCTGCGCATTGCTGAGCATCTCATCTTCCATTGTGCGGCGACGCATCAATGGTGCAGTGTGAGGGACCGAAGGTGGCGGCGGAGGACCAACATTCCTAGGGGGCGGTGGCGGCGGCATCATCGGGCCAGAAAAGGCTCGATGGCTCGGACTATTGCTGGGTCGTGATTCCGAAAATCGGTCAGCAAGTCGACGTTCCATCGAGTCCGAATACATTCCGCGTGCTCTAGTAACTCCCGAGACGTAGTCGCCTCCGTTGATTCTCTCAAATGGTACAGGGTGGATTGGTAGTGGCATAGGAGGCGCTATGTTGGAATGTGCAACCCGTCTGTAATCATCATTCATATGATGGCCTGCTGAATTGCCGATACCAATGATGTCGCCATAACCACCATTATAGTCATCGTCAGACTCTTCGTATGCCGACCTCTGGGCCAAGGCTCGGCGCCTCGAGGGACGCCCCTCGTGATCCCTCGGCCTTGACCGCCGGCTAACACTCGACCCGTGTCCTGATCGAACATCATGAGTCGAGCCTCTTACCCTTTCTGCAGACCGATCGTGACCCGCGCGAGTACGAGGCGCCCGGTAATGGCCAGATCGATCTGTTTCCGTCCTGTCGTAATTGAACCAGGGACACTCGCAAGTTTTCCAGCGCGCTCCACAAATCATACAGAACTCCTTGCTGCAGATGCTAAAGATTCGTGTTAGACCGGATTGGGCTATAAAGAAAGGCGCGATATCAACAACATACCATTTCATGTGATTGCAACCTTCTATCAATTCGATCATTGCTTTGCAGCTGTAGCACCGTTGCCAGCCTTGTTCTTTGGCTTGCTGGAGCACCGCTTGGGTGGCTTCGTCGTTAGGGCAATCCTGAGACCTGTGCCACTTCCCCTGACAAACGCAGCACACTTCCGTCTTGCAGTTGCCACACTTGGCCCGCCTCCGGCCGTCCTTCAATTTTTCGATACGGTGTGGCTTGATCCATGTCCCGCAACTTGGCCGTGGACAGTATACTCGGTTCTGGGTAGAGAATTCGGCGAACTTCTGGTTCCATAATATTTTGAAGTTGTCATCGAACAAGCGATCTACGTGCTTAAGCAGTATATGGTCGTCGGTGCAGCATTTGGGAGGCATTTGCTGCGGATCTTTGGTAGAAAGCTTAAACTTGCGTTTCAGGCACCGGTGGCACATGCGATGACCACAAATTAATTTGGCTGTTCTCCTGGAAGGGAGGTTGTCATCAAGACATGCAACACACTCAACGCTGGCTATAGGTCAGTTGTCCTGTTCATGATATTGGTGAAAGGTTCAGGGCATACAGTTTGATGGGTTTGCCAGTCCGCTGCGATGCAGCTGAGGAGCCAAATATGCTCCCAAGTATAGTAGATGAACGTCTAGACGAGGCATAACTCTGAGAAGAGTATGTAGTTTGCGACCTGGTCAATGCCGGTCTGGTTGAGTAGACCGGGCCTGACTCGTAAATTTTCTTAAGCGCACTTGATACATGGTCGTCAGTTCTTGCCCACAGTGATCATGTCAATGGGCTTACTTACCGCTTAGACGATGAAGCTGGCCTTATCTCACCGTCACGTTCCCGATGACGATGGTGGCCATGAGATACAGCCTTCGAGGATGAGTGATTTCTATGGCGTCGTTTATGGGCGATCTTTTCACCGCGAGGTGGTTCGGCATATCGCGGTTCAGAATCACTCTTGACTTCGTGAATGATGAGGTCCTTGGCTCTGCGTTCCTTTCCATGTCCAGGCTCATGCCCATGTCGTCGGCTGTTTGAGGGTTTCGTTTCTGGTTCAACTTGAATGATTTCCCTTTCACGCTGGGGTCCTTTTCCTTTCTTTTCCGTGGTCCTGGGGGGCGGCAACTCCAAGCTGTCACTTTCACTTGAAGAATGCTCGCTCTCCGATGAGCTCCTGGATGAGTGTCTTGATCCGGATGCTGACCGCTCTTCATGGGCCGATTTCGGCGTAGCAATTCCGGTATCTACAGATTCGCTCTTGGCTGTGCTGCCACTCTCCGAGCCCGATATCGACAGTGACCTTGACCTCGTTCTTGCTTCCGACTCTGAGCTTGATTCTGACCTTGAGCTCGACCCCGACGTTGACGCAGACCTCGATCGCGTATGTAAACTGTGCTGCTGGTGATGCTTACTGTAAGCGAGCGATTCCTTGCCATCTCGACGAGACGCGGCAGGCTCGTGGCGGTGGGCCCGCAAAGGCAGAGACTCGCGGGCACGCATTTTCTGGGGAGCTCTGCGTGGACTCAAGGCAGCTTGGTCAAGGAGGTATTCGTCGGAGCTCTGTATATCGTCGCGAGACTGAGGTGGTGGATAAGGCAGCGAATAGACAATAGGCTCCTGTTGTCCGTCCCAAATGTCCATTCCCGACAACGAATGATGCTGACGCTGGTGCCGCTGGTTGATGGCTACATGCTGCACGTTTGCCATTCGCCAGTGGGTGGCATGTGCCCGCCCCGACAAGGAAGGATTCGCAGAGGACCACTCCAGAAGGTCGCAGCGTACCGGTGTCTAAGGTGCAGGACGATGCAAAAGCCGATGGAAATGCGAGCGGAGTCGACAGCTGGAAGAGTCTGAGTGGCCAGCAATTCTGCCACCAATGCGATGCGGTTCAGCTCTGATTGGAGTGAAGCTCGGCCAGTGCAGCTGGGGAGCGTTGGGCAGGAAAGGCGGGAGACGGGAAGCAGGAGGCGAGACGACAGCCGAGAGCAAGAACAAACGGAACAGGCCAAAGTAGAGTTGCTGTTGACAATGGTTGCCTTTTCGCACGTTCCTAGGACCAAGTGAATGGTTGACCCTGGAGGAATGGGAAGACCACCAAAGCCTTTTGTCTCCGTGACCGCCCTCACCGTTCGTTGCCTCTGATCTTGATCAAATTCCAATGGCCAATGGCTCAGACGCAGTCATTCATTCAATGGGGAAAGTTGTTGGCCGATATGCGCTAATCGACAACGCCCCTCCCTGTAGACAGCAATTAAGTGGCTCGCGTCGACTGCTGATTAGGTCCCGTAGGGCCGTGGGCGGAGAATATTCCAAGACGAAGGAGGGGTAATGTACATTCCCAAGATTCTGTAAGGTTAGGGATTGCCTAGCTTCTACGGAGTGCACGAGCTCTGTAGGTTACTTCTTGACTTGCACTTTTCCCTTAGGTTAAGAGGTATGTAGGTAGGTAGGCAGGCAGGCAAGCTGTCTGTCACCAGAGTTACATAGTACTAGCAAAACTAATAAACCAAGCTAACCTAATACCTGTCCAGCATAAAACAATACAAGAGAACGCCGGAATGCCCCTCCTCTGCCTCGTCGTCCCACCTCCTTACCACCAGAGACCAGATTCGTTACCACAGAAGACGCTGATGCGTTTTTGGCATCAATGACCAAGATAGCGTGATCCGCTCGTCGTACACGTAGGCTTAGGCGCTGGCGTTGGTGTTGGCGTTGGCGATGGCGATGACGATGGCCCAGCTTCCTCTGGCAGAGTAACTGGGCAAAGTAAGGTTAGATAGAAAACCCAAAGTAGGCAGAAAAGGGGGTGGTTGGAAGTTGCACCCTTTGGACTGGACTGACCAGCCCCATTACATGTCGATACATGCTTCTAGATCGATCTACAAGTCAATATTCTACTGTCACAAATGCATCCAGCCCACTGTCTGATACCTCACATCACACCATGGATGGACTGGGCGGCAACTCGTATCACTTTGATGCAATGGACCTTGTTGGCACTGAAAATGTGCTGCGCAGGAGTAGACTCTCAAAAGCGTGCCTGAAAGCGCTGCTTGATTACGTCAGTTACAAAAGTCCATGCCAAATGACATCCGTATCAGTACTCCGTACAGCGCCAGCGCCAGCGACGCAAGGACGGATTTGACGGTAACACAATCCACCAAGCCATACCATGTGATGCTCTACAGGCTCTATAGAATGACCATCGTGTCTCCAGTCAACTGTGTGAGCTGTGTGGTTCGAATGGCGGCAGGAAGTTAGTGCTTCCATCGATCTGCCGTTAGCGGCCTGACAGAGCGGCATTGTCGACTTGGCCGATGGGTATCCCCAGCCTGGCAGTCTGGGCACCCCTCCAGAGTCTTCTGATATTTCTTTTCACTACAGCATCTCCGTGGCTTCTTTGTCTTCCTTCATCTCCACATTTGATACCGGATCAGAAGGCTTCAGATGTCTGGTATCTCTACCAATCCCATCTTCCCAAGCATACCTACCCGAAAGAGCGCGCCCATCATATCCCCCGCCCCTGGGCATCCGCTCTTTTCCTGTCTTTTTTACTCTCCAGGGCAAAGCAACTATCTGCACATAATTGAATGCCCCTATTGCATCCTCAAGCAGCATTACTCCCATACTGGTCGGTTGGACCATGGTACGATGCTGTACCAACCCGCAATGTTGTTGTGCATGGAGCATCGCAATTGCGTATCGGGAATCCGGCGGCTGGGTAATACCCCTAGCATTGTTCTGTAATGATGCAGGATCGGATCCTATGCTCTCCTAGAGTTGGTGGAAATCTCAATACTTCCCAAGGATGATAGGGATTCGACTCTGCTCTGGCAATGTCTGATGGATTGGGAGTGTGTTTAAATATGTAAGTATAACCTGGACAAGGCACCATGTACCCCATGAGTCGAACGTCACGTGGCTGAAGCTTATACCTATGTAAGATTCCCCAAGCTATTCAACATGCAAGACCTGCATTACTCGTCATGCTAAACGTAGAAGATATATTATAGTTTTATTTGTATTCTCTGCTATTTTCGATGTGTGGTGAGTTTATACAGTCTCGATTGTATATGTATGTACCTTACTTGCGGTGCAACTTGAATTAGCTTCATTACATAAGCGCCTCTAGCAACAATGAATCATTTTGAATCATGCCTCTCAATAGCTATTCCAGCACCCAAATGCCGACACCCTAGTCGGCAGGCACTACGATGAAATTGAAAGAGTCCGAGATGGTTATAAAATGACCGAAAGCCCCGGCGACCCTCACGCTACGCTTCCGGGTCTTATAAGTGCAGCAAGTAACTACTGCAAGCTGTTGTTGGTCGAGCCACTCGATAACACGTGAACCGTTCAGCTCCAAAGTTGATTTGTGTGCTCGATCAAGATCTTCAACGAGAACAATATACATACCCAAGACTTAGAAATGACGTCTATGGAATCCGAGTCCGTAGCCACGATACTGTGCACCGGCAAGCAGACCCGGTTCAACATCGCCACGCCAAACTACCGGGAGCTAGATATTGAAGGCTTGAGCATCGTTGTCACGCCCGGCACGCCCGGCGCGTACTCGACGGCTGTAAAGGGGAAAGGGAAGTCAAAGATCAGGTCTGAGGGGACAGAGATACTCAGCAATGCCAAACTCAGGCTAAAGGCTGGTCAGAGGTACGCTCTCCTCGGACGGAATGGCACGGGGAAGTCAAGTAAGTGTTTGCTTTTCTATTTGTACATTGTCCCACTTTTTGGACCTGAGTATATGCGAATATGCTGTGACTGATTTTTCGCTACATACAGCACTTCTGAAGGCTATTGCCGAAAAGTTGATCCCTGGGATCCCCGAAGAGACGAGAGTTGCTATCATGCAGCAGACGGAAGTTGGTGACACCAAAACGGCCCAGGCACTCCCATGCACGGTAATTGAAGAAGTCATTGAAAAAGCTACGGCAAGGAGTGAGGTCCAGAGAGAAATTGAAAGTGTGTCTACTGCCCATCATCTGGTGTATTATGAGTCCAGTGTTGACCCCTTTTATAGTCCTAACAACCGCGATCGGCAGCGCTGATCCGCACGGGTCTATTAGAGGGTTACGCCAGCTCCGGTATCAACGCCTACAGAGAGAACTTTTTCTCAAAGACAAAGATGCGCGGCTCAGGAGTGGCACCCGGGGACTGCAAGCGCGCAAGGCTTTGATCTCCAAGGAAAAGGAGGTGGCGGCTATGCAAGCGCAGCGCAATCAACCAGACGAGGAGATCTCGCCCGAGGTCCTCGCCCAAGAGACGAGCGAAGCGATCGACTTGCTGGCAGGATTGGAACTGCAAATAGAACCAACAAAGATCGCCGAGACCGAAAGCCGCGCGAAACGGATTCTGGGCGGTCTTGGCTTCTCGGAGGAGTACATGCAGAAATCCATGTCGAGCCTCTCCGGAGGGTGGAAAATGCGCACGGCGTTGGCCACGGCATTGCTCCAGAACATGGACATACTCATACTGGACGAACCGACAAATTTCTTGGATCTGCTGGGTATCATGTGGTTACAGAATCATCTCGCGTCGCTGGCTGAGGAGGACGATGCACCAACGGTCATCATCGTATCCCACGACCGCGACTTCATTTCCTTATGTACCGACATTCTCATCATCAAGGACAAGGACCTGACTTACTTCCACGGTGACCTCCCAGTGTACGAGGCGAGCCGGGCCGAGAAGAGACTCCATATGACCAAGATGAAGGAAGCGAAGGATAAACAGAAGGAGCACATGGAGAAAACGATCGCGCGCAATATGAAAGAAGGCCGCGCGAGGGACGACCAGAACAAAATCCGCCAGGCCAAGTCACGGCAGAAGAAGCTCAATGATCGCTGGGGCCTAGAAGTTAACAGCCAGGGCAACCGCTTCAAACTGAACCGCGACCTAGTCGGTTATCATCTCACCAGCCGAGCCGAGATCCAAGTCGAAGAGGAGGACCGGTCAGTTAGCCTAGTACTTCCTGCGACGACCGACCTACGCTTCCCGGGCCCCTTGCTCTCCCTAGAGAACGTCTCGTTTCGTTACAAATCGATCTTAAGTAACCAGACCAAAGTCGCCACTGCTACCGCGCTTTCGTCCTTCACCCTCGGGAAAATCACACTCTCCGTCCACATGGGCGACCGCATCGGCATCGTCGGTCTAAACGGCGGCGGCAAGTCTACACTCGTCAAGCTCATCGTCGAAGAAGCCAAACCCACATCGGGGACCCTCACGACTCACCCGCGGCTCAAACTGGGATACTACTCGCAACACGCGGTCGACGACCTCCGAAGACTGGGTGAAAACGCCGCCGCCGCCGCTGCGGGAGAAACCGGGCGGGAACCATTGACCTCGCTCTCGCTGCTGGCCCGGGAAGTCAAGGGCTCGCTCGACGAGGGCGCCGTGCGCGGCCTCCTCGGCTCGTTGGGCCTGCCGGGCCGCCTCGCGTCCGATGTGCCCCTGCGAAAGCTCTCGGGCGGCCAGCTCGTGCGGCTGCAGCTGGCGCGCCTGCTCTGGCGCAAACCCCACTGCCTCGTACTTGACGAGCCCACCACGCACCTCGACTACGAGACTGTGACCGCGCTGCGGGACGCGCTGCGGGCCTGGGAGGGCGCAGTGGTGCTCGTCAGCCACGACCGCTGGTTCATGCGCGGAGTGGTGGAGGGATTGGTTGGCGAAGATGAAGACGATGATGAAGATGAATCAAGAGCTGAGGAGGTGCGCCCGCGGCGCCGGGTGGTGTACCGGCTGCGGGCGGGTCAGATGACGGAGCTCAAGGGTGGCGTGGGCGAGTTTGAAGAAGGCGTTGGCAAGAGGGTGCGGAAGTTGATGAACTCTTGACTCTTCTTGTGGCAGCTATTCTCAGTAGCAAAATACCGGGCGTTCCCATCGTCAGTTGAAGTAGGTTTAGCTTACTTCAGCTAGACGGAAGTCACGGCGACTGAGGTCGGGATAAATGCCTACACTCTTTTTGGTCGCAATGTACAAAACGTGGGAAAGAGGACCTTTAGAACATGTCCAACTTGTCTGCCCTCTTTCTTCACGGACGTATCTTAAATTTCGGTCGATTTGAGTTTGATCAATGTTAGATTGACCTTCAGCTTCTTCTTACCTAATCATCGACATGTCTACTTAGCTTCGGGATATCCGGTGAAGGCAGGTTGTATGCAAGCCAATCATCTGGAGACTAACACGCCGGTTAGCTAGATCTTTATATAGGATCTATACTGACAACATATTATGTAAAGTTTAACGAAAGCAATGAACTCACAGGCTACCGCATGTCTCATTTTCAGCTTGTTGGATCCAGGGTGGTAAGAGATTATGCCGAACATCGCATGTAGGGGAAAAGTAACGTAACTGGTATAGCATGCCCGGGTAGTAGAACAATTCCACGAATCATCAAATGAGACTCCCTGGTCATGAGTTACCGGGAGGCTGGAACGCTAGTGCAGAATAAATGAACATAAGATCGACCCGGTTGAGATAATATGGTGTGGATAAGTTATCGCACTCGGTATAGCCAACATACAGAAGCATACAGTACATATATTTGGGCAAGCGATTCCCGAAAAGAGATGACCTATTCACTGACCTGGGGAACGGGTCAGTTGGCTATCTGCAAAGACAAGGAAAAACCAACTAGTGTCCGATCTATTCTACCGTACGGAGCATGTCAACGCACAAACGCATTGATCGGCATGGTCGTAGACAACATCTGGAGTTTTAATTAGATCACAGAGCGGAGTGGCGCGAAGCTAAGACTGCGGGTGACAGCAGAGGCTGAAGCCATGCAAAGCTTCGCTGCGCGAAAACTCAAATAGTAAGTCCGGTTGGTGTTACCTTCACCATCACCTTCCAGTACAGGAAGCAAAAGTGGACAGAATCCGTATATTCATCACATAGGTACCAGTCAGATATTGTCACCGAAACTTGGGGCCTCGCTTCCGGCCAGCCTTCACAAACCGTCCACTCCGTGAGCGCGGGTAGTGTTGGTTCCCGACGCTCTGGAAGAAACTGCAACTAGAGAGCATGTGTGCTAGGTTTACAGAGAAAGGGGGGTCAGAACCACAAAATACCAGCCATACCTTAACCTTGGGTACTCAGCGTGAAGGGTGCCATGTGTTGTTGGCGCCTCGGCGCTTCCAACGCTTTTGGCACAAGCGACCGAGCCACCGCTCTGTTGGTGTTTGGTGTCAACCATCGAGCCACCATTGATTCACGCCAAGGGGTTACTATGTCGTCAGGTGAACAGACCCTGAGACCCAAACATAAACCCGACGGCGATCCAAGGAGCCAGACCACGGTATGTGCGGAGCGAGGTCAGAAGATGGCAGGAAGAATGGGGCCTTGAAGGAGGGGTGATTGGGGTGAGGGAGTCAAGATGAATCTATCGTACGGGGAAGAGATTGGGGATGGGGGATGTGGGGAGCGTCATACATAGCCGTCGCTCGCTATGGCCTACCAGTGAAGCCTAGACCTGGCGAGCGGGTTGCTAGAAGCAGAACTGGCTGACATATGCATCAGTAAACCAGTAGAGTCGCGCATACAAGTAAGCTCTCCCTGTCGTCTAGGCTCGTTTTTTTTCCCATTCGGGCCGACCTGGAAATCTGGCCCCATTTCCCCAAGGGTAGCTGTCGGGGTTCTGGGGAAGGGGGGCTGCACCGGGGTTTGTGGTAGTATCCGCCTTTCTGTAAGCGCAGCTGAATCTGACGTCTCGTGTCGCCTGAAAATCCATCCATCTAACCTACAATACTCATACATAGCCGCAAAGCGAACAGCCAACGTCCGAATAGAACGGGTGCTAGTAGTATGTGCTATGCACTATGCGAGCTATGTTAGTACTCCGAGCCTAGGTAGGTTAAAATGTGTACAGATGCGGCTATTCCCAGAATGCGGAATGCGCCATTCGATTCGTCCAGGCTAGAAAAGCCACCCGAAGCGACGGCTGCAGCATGTGACGACTGTGGAATGAAAGAACAACACGTCTCAGCCAGTCAAGCAAAAGGAAGGCGAACGGCCTTTCTTCTTTGACCGCTTCCCGCGCGGGCTGCAACGCTTCGTACCGTCAACTGTATTATTATAGAAACAACTTTGATGAGTGTACTCACTTTGAGCAATTTGACTCGGGCACACGCACAATTTGGCTCAGGTCCGCAAACAAACGCAAGGGGAGCAAGGACTCTGACTCTGACTCTGACAGTCATCTTGATTCTCGACACGAAGGACAAAGGATGGAGGAGGGAGTTGGTTGGTCTGTACGACATACATTGGTCACGAGCCCAACCTACCAAACCGTCGCTTCGGGCTTGGTGTTCCTGAACCGATTCTGTCGGCCGGCACACTCCAACCGCTCGCCCACACACGAAGGTCGGCAAGAAGTAGCCGTGTCACTTTTTTTTCCCCCTTCTCTTCTTTTCTCTAACTTGAATTCGAAGATGCAGGCAATATAATTAAGTAGGCACTTAAGGTTGCTAGAATCTGAAATTTACTGCAAGCTAGTGTATTTGGGGGAAGGTGAGGACCTTGGCGACTAGGGGATAGGTTGGAGGGAGTAAACAGATGGCACAGACAAATTTCCAATCTCCCTTAAGCTCTCCTCCCCCACAGTCCTTATTGGCAAGCGCGGGGGATGCGCCCGAAAACGTATGGCCGGCCACTGTAACGTCGTTTTTCGACTTCTTACCTGCATGTACTTATTTATTACTTATTACCTAGGTTAGAACCAAGTTCATCCCAGGCAGGTTAGGGTCGGTGAGTGGTGAGGGCACATTTGATGGTTAGGTACGTACGCGCTTGAACAAGGGCTAGCGGACGCCCATGTGCTGCTGTCTCCCAACGCCACGGATCCTTCAACTAGTGCAGCGCTATACGAAAGTGCATGTTTCTCCCGGGATGCAACAACCCTACCTCGAAGAGACCAGGAGCTCTGGTGATTGGTCGGGACCAACCCTGGGATCCCCTGCTCCAACCGGAGGAAGGTGTGCGTGTGAGTGTGTGAGTGTTAGTGATGGGGTTTTGCCGAAAGCAGCCATTTTCAGAGATAGATGAGCTGCATAGGTAGGAAGGTAGATATCTATCTACCTTGTATCTCTCTCTCTCTCTCTCTCTCTCTCTCGTCGGTCGGAGTACCAGGCCATAGCTGCAGGACACACTGAAACCGCTCCTTGCTTGGCTCGAAAATGAAGTCGATGAAAGCTGACGGTCCCTTGAGGAACCACTCCGACTGCTCGGTTGACAACTGTGCCAATAATGACCCGTCGGAAGGTAACAGTAGGATCCGATGACAATGACCCTCCATCGGTTCGCTAGGCCATCTAGTAGTAGGCTTCTCCAGATATCCCATCCCCAGCCAGTTCCATCCCCGCTCCCGACAGGGACAGGACAGAAAGTCACCTGCGGCTGTTTGGGATCCCGCCACTCGCTCAATGAAGGGTACTATTTGTACCAAGATCAGGAGACGGCCCTTCTCTAACCCCTGCCTACCTACCTGCCTGCATACCTACCGGCCATGGCCGGTCCCTGGTTCCCCTGTTGGGGCTAGAGATGCCCAATCAAGATACACTCTACTCAGCAAGGCCCCGTTGCTATGCTGTTGTTCTACAGCGGCGTTCTGAGTCTAGAATGCGCTTCACTAGCTTCTTACCTGCTTCTTTTCCAGAGCTGCCAGAGATTTCCCTCCCCTCCTTCCCTCGGAAAGTCAAGCTACCTAGAGATGCATAGTTGATTGGTCAGGCTGCGCACGACTAACTTCCCCAGACAATCCAAACAATCCCCATGCACTGCAAACGAGTGACGCGGTTTGCATATATAACGGCTCGCCTGCTCCCCCCCGTCCCCCATTGCGTCTTGATCCCTCTCCCGCATGCTCTTTTCCTTCCCCGGATAAGTCCCTTGGGTCTGATTGTCAGTTGGACACTGCTTTGGTACTCCAAAAAACTTACTCGCTTCTCTTCTCTTCTCAACCTTTCCCTTTCCAAAGGAAGGGACTCAACAACAACATGGCAGGTGGTGTCGTAGTAACCGGCACGACCGATGTCAATCGTGTCGAGGCCCCCGTGACATGGAAGGCCTACCTAATCTGTGCCTTCGCTGCCTTCGGCGGTATCTTTTTCGGATATGATACCGGTAAGTCCCCCGTGCCACTCGTCCAACCGTGGTCTCTCTGCCTACTTTCAAACCCGAGCTTGGCACTGATGGTAATGCTACAGGTTGGATGTCTGGCGTCATGGCTATGCCTTACTTCATCAAGCTCTACACGGGCATGGAATACGATTATGATGCCAAGATGCCCATTGGCGTGTCCAAGGACGACTTCCACCTGTCCTCTTCGATGCAGTCCCTATTCACATCCATCCTGTCCTGCGGTACCTTCTTTGGCGCCTTGATGGGTGGTGATATCGCCGACTTCATTGGCCGACGCCCTACTATCATCATGGGTTGTGCTGTCTTCTGCGTCGGCTGTACCTTGCAGATGGCTAGCACCAACCAAGAGGCTCTGTTCGTTCTCGGTCGTCTGATTGCCGGTGCCGGTGTCGGTTTCATTTCCGCCGTCGTCATCCTGTACATGTCCGAGATCGCCCCCAAGAAGGTCCGCGGTGCCATGGTTTCCGGTTACCAATTCTGCATCACCATCGGTATCCTGGTTGCGTCTTGCGTCGTCTATGGCACCCAGGAGCGCCCCGATACCAGCTCCTACCGCATTCCCATCGGTATCCAGTACCTCTGGGCCGTCGTTCTCGCCGCCGGTCTCTTCTACCTGCCCGAGTCTCCCCGTTACTTCGTGCGCAAGGGAGAGATTGAGAAGGCGGCCAAGGCTTTGGCCTTCGTGCGTGGCCAGCCCCTTGAGTCCGACTTCGTCAAGGACGAGCTTGCCGAGATTGTCGCAAACAACGAATATGAGATGCAGGTTATCCCTCAGACCACCTACATTGGATCCTGGACTGCTTGCTTCAAGGGCTCGCTCTCCCGTGGCAACAGCCCCCTGCGCCGCACCCTGCTCGGTACCGGCATGCAAATGTTCCAGCAGCTGACGGGTATCAACTTTGTTTTCTACTTCGGAACTCCCTTCTTCACCCAGCTGGGAACCATCGACAACCCGTTCCTGATTTCCATGATTACGACGCTCGTCAACTGCTTGTCTACTCCCATCTCTTTCTACGTCATTGAGAAATTTGGCCGCCGTGCTCTTCTCATCTATGGCGCCTGCTCCATGATCGCCTGCCAGTTCATTGTTGCTATTATTGGTGTCACTGCTGGAACGAACGCAAGCAATAACAGTGCTACTTCTGCCATGATCGCCTTCATTTGCCTGAACATTTCCTCGTTCGCCATTACCTGGGGTCCTACTGCCTGGGTTATCGTGGGTGAAGCATTCCCGCTGCCCATCCGATCTCGTGGTGTCGGGTTGTCCACTGCCTCCAACTGGTTGTGGAACACCATCATTGCTGGTAAGTCGCATATGCTTAAACCCGTTCGACTTCAATCCCCGTATGCTAACGTGTGAACCCCAACCAGTCATCACGCCCTACCTTGTCGGTAAAGACAAGGCCGACCTCGGACCCAAGGTCTTCTTCCTTTGGGGCGCTCTCTGCTGCGGCAGCTTGATGTTCGGTGAGTTCAGACCTGTTCTGGGCAGATTACATGAATCCGCTCCGTTCTCAAACTTTTGCTAACCCTTGTTGTCATAGCCTACTTCCTTGTTCCTGAGCTCCGTGGGCTTTCCCTCGAGCAGGCTGACATGTGCATGGCCGAGGCAACCCCGCGCAAGTCCGCTGCCTGGCGACCTAACCACACCTTCGCCGCTGATATGGGCCACGTCGACGAGAAGCCCGCTGGTACCACGACTGTTAAGGAGGAGACCGTTTAACCGAACGTGTGTATTTTCACATACATGAAGATAATCCTCCTCTTTCTTTCTCCTTCTTGGAGCCATGTTGTGCGGCAACCTCCATAGGTGGTCGAGATGGCGGTGGTAGTCTGCCCCTGACCGGCGCTTTGCCATTTCCCATTCTTCTGAAGATACCACTGTTTCTCTGTCGCGATCAATTAAAATACGTGGCTTGAAACCACATGAAGAAATACATAATCAATGAATATATTTATATATCTGTGTGCACTATACCAGTGCCACACCTTGGCGTATGCTAGGTGTTCCATTTTCCACCGTACTTAGTAACAAGTGTGCATGTTTGAATGGAGTGATGGTGTTTGATCATTGCCTATCTCGGTTTGAGTGGTAACGAATGCCTTGCATCATGCAAGTTCTCGACGAATCCTGGCTCGGGCTAAGAAAGCGATCATTACGCTAGGAAATCCCAGAAGCCTGGTTTGTGTTTGCTTGACCGGCTTTAGGTAAGGGCCATATGTCTCGCGGTATTGAGGACATGGGCCATTTTACCCATTCAAGTCACTAGATTAGCGGATAGATGTGTGTCTCATCAAACGAGGAAATATTTATGCTGAGAAGGATTGATGCGCATGCTCGGAGGAGGACATTAGCGTGTCATTGCTCCTACGATTTTACATAGTGTTCGATTGTGACAGTACGTAGTCACGAACGAATATGACTTGGATGTGAAATTGTGCTGAAAGCAATTCGAATAATGAAGAAAAGTAAGTACAGCCAATAGACACCAAACCGATATACACCACACCCTATCCTGAAATGGTAAATGGAAGAAGGAAGACAAACGCGCCGCGCAAGAACCAAGTATCTAAAGTGAATACGCCCAGTTCACTTTCCAATCCCTACTCCATCCAAAGCCCATTAGAGAGCCTCCAATCTCTTGCCCTAGTTCCGCTTGTTGATTTTACACTTCTTTAGGCACTGTTCGACGCCGAGCGCGACGTTCTTGGAGATTTTCCCGCGCAGCTTATCCACCTCGGCACCATCGATGGCATTGCCAAAGACAGCGGCCACGGCCTTGTTGCTGGTGCCGAAGAGCTCCTGGGCGACCTGGCCGGTGCCGAAGTCCTCGGAGCTGAGGGCGGCGACAAACGTGGCGGGCTTGCAGTCCGGGTTGAACTGGGAGTGGACAGCGCCCTGGTAGAAGATGGTGGCGTCGTGCTTGCGGAGCGTGTTGAGGATCTCGCGCGGGGTGCCGTCGGCGTTGTTGACGCCGTTCTCGGGCAGCATGGACGAGACGATGGTGCCCTCGGTCACGATGGCCATCTCGGCGGCGCGCGGGTGCACGTGGGGCGTGTTGAAGCCGCAGGGGCCCAGGAAGGCCACCGCCATGCCCAGGCCCGTCCCCGTCAGCGCCGGGAACGTCTTGCGGTTCGCCGGGACCACCTCGCCGCCCTTGCTGGTGCCTTTGCTGGTGCCGTTGGTCTTCTTCTGCTTGCCGAAGTGGAAGACGAAGTCCTTGTTCTTGGTCAGGACGTTGTTGATGGCGTCCGCACGACTGTTTGCACGGTAAATCATGGTAAAGTCAGCAATCTGCAACTAGAAGAAAACCCCGATTTCAGTAAGGGGGGAGGGTGAAAGGAGGCCTCTTACGTATCAGAAAGCAGAATCTGTTGAGTCTTGGACAGACCCTTAAGAGGGCCGGCAGGCTTCTTGCAGTCCGTAGGCTTTGAGCCAGATCCTGAATGGGTTTTCGAGGCCTTCGACTTGGTCGTGGTGCAGGCCGACGATTGGGAACACGTGACAGTCGGCTTGGATCCGTGCTTGGAGCTCTTGGTCATCGAGTGGTGGATAGGCCCGGGCGTGCCGATAGGATGCACTGCGTATGTTTGCTGCCCGTTCCCGACGATGGTGGTAGTTGTCGCCGAATTAGGTTGGGGGTTGACGGCTCTAACATAGTCCTTGGGGACTACTGCGACAACAGCAGGGCTGAGAGCCAGTACGGCTGCGATTAAACTGGGCGCTGTGAACTGCATGTTTTCGGTTGGTCTTCTCTCTAGTTTTGGGGTGTTTTCTCAAGCCGATTGGTACTGGGCCAGTGGAGATGATAGTCTTGAAATGAAGGAGACGAGAACACCCAAGGGAATCAAGGAAATAACAAAGGAGATATAAGGAGATATGGGGAAACAGGGGGAAGAGATAGATAGAACAGTGGATTGGTGAGTAGGAATTGCATTGATGATACTGGAACCAGAGAACAGCCTGCATTTATATACGCAGAGACCGAGGCCTTAGTACACACGACACATAGCAGACTAACATGATGATGATCCTTCATCCTTGGGAATTTCAGCGGCCTCGTTGCCGTCAGCAAATAGACCTTGCTCCATCACCAGACTTACGTTGGAAATACGGCTGTAAGTGGACGGATAGATTCATCTCCGGAGGCGAGTCGAAGCTATCACCGCGAAGCCGGGAGGGCTTAGCCGTACTCCATCCCACGCTAATACCGGCATCGTACGTGGATGGATCTTAGATACCAGGATGACTGATGGCAAGGTAGGTTGGTCAGGAAAATGAATCTTTTCAGAGGAAACAGGATGTCCATTTTGGAGGACTTCAAGGTCAGGTCAGCACTTAGCATCGGGGCAGTGTTGGCAAAAAGGGATCTAGACGACGAAAATAGACCTCCAGCCGCAGCCGCCGCAGCCAATCAGCACACAGCTAGCCGCGGCTAAAAAGGCGTATAATATACGCAATAGTGATCAAAAAATCCGCATCTCACGACGACCAAGGGCGCAGATGCTTGAACATCAGCAGCCATCTGGCGCTATCTTCTCAATGTTTGATGAGAAATCCGTCATGAAACATGCTGATGGCTCCTTCCTTTCCTCATGATTTGATGCTGTTCTTGGAGAGACCCCATCCCCCCAAAACACACCCGTACGAGTGTTGCTTAGGCGTGCCCCATTTGAGGCGTCTTCTTGTGGATGATTGATACACATGGACGCATCTCGACAACCTCACGGATTCTCACGAACGAATGGGCAGAGAGGCAAGATGCAGCCATCTACCGTCTTATGACACGCGTTGCGCAGTCAGACCCTAACATGCGCGTCGTCTAGATTCATCGCACAGGTCAGCACTATGAAATGATGAGTAACTGACAGCCCGGTGACGAAGATCTAGAGAAGCTGGGTAGCAGCGTCGGGGAAGAATTTCAACCGAAAGTAAGTCGATAGATTACCATCCGGTCGAGCATCGCGCGTGGAGCCACCCCACGGCGGTGGCCTCGTTATTGCTGCTACTGATGCTATTCCTGCTGTCGCTTACTCTCCCCCGGGAGGTGGATGCCCTTGGCAGTGACTGCCAACATTTGCGCCGTATTGGCTGGTTAAGGACTCTGGAGAAGTGACTGCCGTCTAATACTAATAAAAGCAAAGGAAATCTATTCTCAGTCACTTATCTTATCTGAAAAGCCTTTGACTTGGACAGGGAACCTCTAGCTGGAGAAGGGGGTCCTTCCTTTACGCCCCCAAGACAACTGATTAGATCGAGCCTATTGATTGTGGCTGCGCGGGACGCAAACCTATCTCGCAAGCCGTTGCGGATTTCTCATTTTAGCTTCCGCGGACAGCAGATGAGACACGCCCATTTATCACTCCGTAAGTTAGACCATGGCGATTAGGTATACATTAGGTACTTATACTCATAGACGTGGCATAGACCCTGATGACCCGATGTAACGCAGCCGACATTGCTTCAAGGGCGGCACGAGAGAAAACAACGAGAAAAGAGCGCAATTGGCCGGTGTCACTTGCAGTTGGAACATATAAACCCCTCAGGTATATAAGGAGTCGTCCGGGGTGATCAAGTGCAAGATGGAGCTCAACCCGCAATCGACAAAAGCCCGGATGGATGTGATTAGCAGTACATAAGTACACAAGGTAGAGGCTAGAAGTAGAAAGTGAGTCGCACAGAACCTCTTCACCCCACTGGCCGCCTCTTCTCGACTGCCCACACTCCCACACCACATCCACAACCCACACCGATGAGATTTATGTAGTAGTAAGACAGACAGGCGGACAGCACACAGACAGACAAGACTCACTTGACATCCGAAGCCGATCTTCCGATTCGATTTTCGACAATCCCGGCGACACGCCGCTACAGCCTACTACTACTCCGTCTGTCCTTGTGAAACCGTGCAAGCTCGTGCCATCAACTTTCGCAGCTAACCTAGACAGAGGCAGGTAGGCGCACATCAAACATCGATACTAGGCGCTATCACGCTGCTAGTCCATTGAGCAATATCAAATTAGCGGAAACGAAAGAATTTGTAGGCGCATCTCGAAATCATCATCATCTCCTTTGCCACGCTGTAGCGAGCCTGTCGCCTCTCACCTGTCAGCATGTTGGAACTTTTAATTTGTAGTAGTAGCAGTGCTTGCTGGGTATAATTAATCGTCGATCAAATACCCGGACAAGCAGGTGTGATTTCCCCTGTTCGGAAGTTGCCCCAGCTGTCTTGTCGCCCTGGGCCCCTTCACCAGCCAGAGTTGACAGACAGACAGACAGTCAGTCAGACAGTCAGTCAGACAGTGCATACATACTCCGTACTGCTCCGTAACGTACTCGGCAGGCCAGAGAGAGGACACAGCTCCTGGAATCTGGACACAGCTTTTCTGGACACAGACAGGAAAATCAAAATGCAAAATGGCAAAATGCTGCCAATCCACGAAAAGCATCGGCGCTAAGAATAAGGCTAATCCGGTGAAAGTGCCCGCGCCGTGCTTACCCTGCCCACCCTGCCCACTCTGTCCACCCTGTTTACCCCGTCCAACAGCGGAACCCATGTCATCTCATTTCGATTAACGCTCCATCATTTGCTTCGCGTGGCCTCATTGGCCCATCTGCAAGGCACACGCTTCCTAGTCGGCCCAATCCCCGAAAGATGGCCCATAGAATGCACGCTTGATGGCAGGGGAAACGGGCCAGTGGACGGGGCTATTGGCTGAAGCTGCCAGGCGACAATAACACCACCCGCCGTCGCAGTGCTCTGGCTCTGGCTCTGGCTCTAGCTCTGGCTTTGGTACGCTGGCACTATGTATGCTACGTGTATGTATGTGTGCTACAGTATGTATGGCCCACGAACCATGGACCGTGGATGGGATCGCGCGCATGGGACCCAGTTCAACCCATAATGCAAGCAAGCACTTGGCAGAGAAGCGAAGCTCACAGGCCTCAGGGCTGTCCGTTCCCTCACCCACCATCCACTGGCGTTGGGGCTACTGACTCCCCCTAATCTAATGAATACTTCCCATGAGACGATCGAGTCAAGTCGCAAGACTCCTCTTCCACTCCTTCCTTGCGTGACCGCTTCACGTCTCTTGCTGCCGAGTCCTCACCGCCGTCGCTCTCTACTCTCGCTATTCTTTTATGCAGACACTCTGCAGTCGTTCTTTATTCTAGTGACACTTGTCGCGCCCACTTTCGTTTTTATCTGCTGCTACCTAGGTCCGGCCCTCGTTCGTTATCGACTCGGCTTATTACACGACCAGTCCCACGGAGACCGTCTTCGCTGGAAACTTCTTCGTCTCTCGCAAATCTCGACGATCCCGTTGATCACTCGCTTTAGATCTTCACTTGTCGCGTTAGGTTCTCGGCCGCGGTGTTGGAAGCGTCTAAACACCACTCGCTTTTGTGGAGACTATACTGTTTCGACCTGGCGACGAACGTGTGAATATCAAATCAACCAACGACATGAAGCTGTCAGCAGTACAGGCGACCCTCGGGTCTGCAGCACTTTTGCTGGTGGAACCGACCTTGGCCACTGCGGCGCACAAGCACAAACATCTGGGGAGACGAAATGATCACAGCCAACTCCACAGCAGAAGCGCCGTCGCACATCTGGAGGACCGTGGTCTGGCCTGCAAATTCCCATCTGGCGATGGACTCATTCCCGTTTCGCCCAACGCCATGAACGGTGGCTGGGCCCTGAGCCCCGACCAGGTCTGCAGCCCAGGCAAATACTGCCCATATGCCTGCCCTCCGGGTGAGATGATGGCACAGTGGAAGCCATTCTCGACTTACGCCACTACCGATAGAATGGCTGGTGGCCTGCACTGCGGTTTGGACGGCAAGGTGTCCAAGCCTTTCAGTGACAAACCATTGTGCATGAAGGGTACCGGTAACGTCAAGGTTGTAAACAAGTGCGGCAAGGTCACCTCGTTCTGCCAAACTGTTTTGCCCGGCATGGAGGATATGATCATTCCCAACGATATTTTTGATGAGCAAACCATCGCCGTCCCGGGAACCGAGTACTGGGACTCCACTGCTGCTCAGTAAGTTCTTGCCAAGAAATCGAGTACTCGATGTGTTCTAACATACGTCTCTAGCTACTACATTAACGAGCCTGGTGTGTCGTCGAAGGAAGGCTGTATCTGGGGTGATGATTCCAAGCCCATGGGGGTAAGTTGTGAGAACATCTGTCGCAATTGTAGTACATACTAACTTCAGTACGATAGAACTGGGCCTTCTATGTTGCTGGTACCAACACCGATCATACTGGAAGCACATTCGTCAAGCTTGGAATGAACCCTATCTATGAAGCCTCATCTCTGGCCGGCAAGAAGCCTACTTTTGGCATGGAAATCAAGTGCAACAGCGGCAACTGTCAAGGCTTGCCCTGCCGCGTTGACGGCAGTGGTGTGACTAGCAGTGACAAGTCGAACGGTGCGGGCGGTTCCGCATTCTGTGTGGCGACCGTGCCCCAGGGAGGTTCAGCTAGCATCGTTGTCTTCAACCTGGATGGGTCTTCCGGCAGCGACGATAAACCGAAGGAGACATCGTCCGCCAAACCTTCGCCCACGCCCACGTCCACCACACCTACCCCGACCCCCACGTCAACCAAGACAACGCCCACGACGACTAGCACTACTCCCACATCAACTTCGACCTCCACGACTTCATCCACTACCAGCACACCTACCACCTCCTCTACCACTTCAACTACAACTTCGTCCCTAGCAAGCTCAGTTATCTCCACGAGCTCTGCTATGACTTCAACTAGCTCCGAAGAAAAGCCCAGCGCCTCTTTGTTCGCTTTTGGCGGTATCTTCCAGGAGAACGGCACAGCCACCGCGTCCTACACCTGGGCACCCTCGTCCGCGACCAAGCCAACTGCAGTTGCGACCTCGGGTGGATCTGCTGTTGAATCCGCTGCTGGAGCCGCTGCTCCCACAGAGTCCGCCAAGAACGAGAGCGCTGGACCTCAGGGTAGCAGTGCCGTCGTGGGCCTTGTTATCGCCGTTTTCGCGGCTGCCTGCATTTTGTAGACGGCGCCCGGACACCTATAAACGGGGCGGCGGCACAATCTCTTTCGGCTTGTACAAATTTAACTACTCATACCCCTGTGTCAAGACTTCCAATTCATCTTCACATTCACAGGCCTCACAAGAGGTCATTTTCCAATTATTACTTACGCTGTGCCGCCGCCACCCCTTTGGGGTGCCTTCCCCCCAAGAGCCCGTGTTTATACCGGAACCCTCCGCCGGACATTCTCGCGTCGGTATATACAACAGCTTAGGGGTCTGTACCCTCCTGCAGGACCCGCTGTACGCGATCTACTACCCATATTGTCTATTGTTTAAATGCTATACCAATCGCATCTCGGCGATTTTGCGCATTGTTTCTTGCGTGTTTTTCTTCCAATTCGGCACTATACCCTTTTTCTTTCTACGGCTGATGCAGTTTGGTGGCTTTGCTGAGCGTTGCTATTTCGTTTTTGTGTCAGGAGCGTCATGTATGAGGGGCATGTCGTTGGGCCCTTGAAGTGGTAGAGCGTTGGGGAGTGGATGGTCGATCGGTATGGCCAATGAGCCACGTTCTTGGAGGTCCCTGTGAGAACGGAGGTCTCTTTTAATATTCAACAGGGCGACGCATACGCAATCTACGTGGTTAGGAAAATATGTTTGAAGTAAAGAAGGACCTTTAGGCGATCCGATGATATGATCATTTTATGACTTTTTGGGGGGAAGGCAACCAAATGTGGCCTTCCTGGCGGCGGTGCCTTCAGGCAAAGGGAAAATTACTTTAGGACATAGTTTCTAATCATCTTGAGTATTTATCGTGCTTGGGCCGACTCTTCGTCTCCCAAGCCTGATAGATATGTATATATACATGTTTCGAACGGAATTGCAGTAGTAACGGGGCATTGGCATGTCTTCGTTGGTGATGTCTTGACCATAATTTTCTACGCGGAAAGACTAGAATACTAGGAAGCGACGGCTTACAGTACTCGTTTTATGTATAAGATGAGGGTGGTTTGGTCATCGAATTTAGTTTTAATTTATATCTGGTTATATATGTGCTCCTGGAATTAAGCAGCATTCTATATGCATACCCTTGTTATATAATCCATCCACGGAAACAGTAAAACAGGAACGGTGTTTATAGTTAGCCCAATGAGAAAACCACGGCTGGACAGGTAAGTAGGGGATCCCGATCGCTTAGGATGCGGGAATGCCGCCTGTTGTGTTGCTGTCACTGCTCTTCTTCTTCTTCTTCTTCTTCTTCTGCGCTGTAGCCCACCTCGTCACTTCGCGGTGCCATTTTAACAGCGCCACCACGTTCTTCGCGAGCTGCTCGTCCCCGTGACGCGATTTCGCCGCTTCGAGGCGGACGAGCCACTTCCAGAGCCACGGCTGCGTGGCCGTCAGCTCCGCCATCCAAGACCGATGGACTTGATGTCGATGCCGGCCGGTAGGGATTGGAGCCAGCCGAGGACGGACTCGGTCTTTCGCGACCACGCAATATCCCCGACGTAGTTGTCCAGGGTCGGCTTGGTGTGCTTGGGGCCCATCCCCTCGCGGACCCCTAACCGGTTCCGCGTGCGGAAGAAGCCGGCCGCGATCAGGGGCGCGATGTAGAAGGCCCGGCTCTTCTTCCCGCTGTTGCTGTTGCTGTTGCTGTCGGAGCGCGGGATCCAGTCGCGGCGGTGGTCTTGCACCCAAAGCATGCAGTGCTCGATGTTGTCCATGCGCATCTCGAAGGTCGCGTGCGCGCCCGCCTCCTCGACGAGGATGCGGTCGATGCTGCCCATGATGTAGTTGTACATGTCGCAGCACTGCCAGCGCCGGAAGGAGGTGCATGTCTCGTGGGGCACATTCTTGTGCTGGCACGGCTTGGTTATGGGCTTGGCGCCGATGGGCTCCTCGAGGTTGCCGAAGTGCAGCCGGTCGTCGTGGCGGGCGCCGAGCTTGAGCAGCATGTTGACGACGCCCCACCGGCCGTGGATGACGGCGTACCAGAGCGGCGGCGGGTAGACTTTGAAGTCGTTGCTGTCGTTGCTGCTGTTCTTATAGTAATGCGGCCGGCCGCCCCAGAGGCCGTCGACGGCGCCCCGGTCGACGGCCACGGAGGCCTTGGGACTGGAAGAGCTTCTCCTATTTGGCGTCTCAGCGGTGGTCGCCGATGCGCTCGCTGTACGCGATGCGCATCGAGACGTGGGGGATCTTGCGACGGACCCGGTCCGGGACTGTTGCGCCCTCGGGGAGGGTGCCGTCTATCACTTGCTTGAGTAGCGGCTCGTCGGCGGACGTGAACAGGTCGATTTTCTTTTTGTTTTGCTTTGTTTTTTGTCTTGTTATTGTTCTTCTTCTTTGTTCCCTCCTCTCCAGCGGAATTTTGACGGGATCGCTTGCTGGAGGGCTGCTGGTTGGCGTTCGTATCATCATCACTTGTAACAATGCCACCGGCCTTCCTCTTCCTTGTCTTCGTGTCGTTGGAGATGTCGACCTTCTTCAAGGGCTTGGTATCCGTGGCCGGCGAGCTCGAAGCATCCAAGTCTCGCTTTCCCAACACCATTCTGGTCATTGTGAAAGATTATATCTGCATCTTACTCCCTAGACGTCTGGGATGGTGGTTGAGGGAAAGCGAAAGACTGGTATATATCCAGAGGTATAGCTGTGGTCGCAAGCAGATCTGGGAGATATGTACACTTTCCTTCGTGGAAAAAGAGAATGTGTATATATAATTACGGATTTGATCTATTATTGTGCATCATCTCCTGGCACCTGATGATGTGGTATGGTGCTTTCACCCTTTTCTTTATGGCGAAAAAGTATAATACAGTTGTGAGACGGGAGCCGTTGCGTACAGTCTTTGTTGAGCCCGTCACGACTGCTCATCATCCAGGGGCTGGGAATAGAGCCATCTTTTGTAAAGTATTGCGCAAGTTTCTTTGTCTGTAGCCGCCCAAACCCACATCATACACCACCATCAAATGGGTTAGTGATGGACAAATCACAAAAACTCCAAAATCTAGAGGATTGTGTAGTTTTTGTTGGCGAGTTGTCGATGAAGGCATCGCTCGTCCCCAGTGGACAGCATGTTTGTAAATGTGTACAACCAGCTTGACTGCCAACGAGCCGACCATCGATAGTCGTCGAGAATTCCGGTGGATCGGATACGGTCTTCGGTAACTATTTGGGGTAGAGTGAGTCACCGAGAATCCCTGGAAGAAAAAAAAACGGAGACAAGTCACCGGCCCGGGAAAGGCGTAGCTTCACGCCCTGCAAGTGGCATTTCCCAGTTTGCTTCTTGCGTGTCCCATGCCTCTCTGAATGACTCTCTGCATGACTGACTATTTCAGTCTATTGCTCGCTCTGCCCAGTTCTTCGTCCTTCCCTCGGCCGGAAGTAACCAGCCTAGTCTTCGTCTTCCACCGGCAAATAACCACCTAACTATAATACGTTTCCTCCGTCTATAGTACGCAGTTACGGCGCAGAATCGACTCTTCCCCACTATGGCACTACCTTTCAAGTCCCCGGCCTCACTGGCTCCGCAGTTCACCATTGCCCGGTGCACGCCGGCCGACGTGCCGCAGCTGTGGGACGTTTACAGCGCCGCCTGCCGGGGGACCCGCTTCACCTACTTCTGGCCGGCGTCGCTCGCGGCCATGGCCCGGTGGTCGGACCTGCGGTTCCGCAAGCGGTTTCAGGACCCGACGGACCAGGAGTTCAAGGTGGTGGACAGCGAGACCGGCCGGATCGCCGGGTTCACCCGCTGGATGGTCCCGGAGGCCATGGACCCGATCATGGCGGAAGGTTTTCGCACCTATAGCGAGGCTGAGAGCGGACTGCTGGAAGGGATCGAAATACCGGAGATGGCCGAGGGGGCGCCGGCGCACGCTTGGAGGAGCTTCTTCGAGCCTGTTAAAGCCTCGGGCGCCAAGTGGGACTCCAAGCATAAGCTCAGTCAGTTAAAACCCCCGCTTAGACCGGTTGCGTGCTTGTACTGACTGAAGATGCATCATTAGACTTATCAATTCTGTGTGTGCATCCGTCTTACCAGGGCCGCGGCCTCTCCACAGCGCTGCTCAAGCCCATGCTGGATCTCGCAGACCAGCTGGGGGTCACGGCGTATCTAGAGGCATTGGAGAACGCAGTACCGGTGTACGAAAAGTTGGGCTTCAAGAAGGTAGATGAGATAATCTACGACGAGAGCAAGACTGGGCATGAAGGGGTCCGACGCATAGATATAATGCTGCGAGAGCCGAGGGCCACGAGCTAGATAAACCGAGGAAATCCACAGAGAAGAAATAGTAACAATATTCGTACTGTGGCACAGGACGACTCGATACGATGTCGTCTATAATGTTTATATAAGAAGTACCTATCTAGTGACAATTGACTAGCTCTTGTGATTTCCATAGAGCAGACCGCCGACCATCTCGGCAATGGCCAGGGAGCTGGTGAGGCCCGGGCTCTCCATGCCCAGCAGGTTGACCCAGCCCTCGAACCCTTCCTCCTTCTTGATGTAGAAATCAATAAAGCCCTTGCCCTGTCCCACGGCGCTCGCCTTGCCCAGCTTGGGCCGCATGCCCGCGTAATCCGGAACCAGAGCCGACCCGTCGACCGACGGCAAGTACTCGCGGATGGCGTCGAGGGCCTGCGGCAGCCGTGCCGAGTTGACTTCGAGCTGCATTGGGTCGTCCACCCACTCGACGTCCGGCCCGAAGCGCAGACGTCCCGCCATATCCAGCGTCAGATGGGTACCCAGACCGCCCGCGCCGGGCATGGTGACGGGGTAAATCAAGCGGTTGACCTTGGGCGCCCCCGAGCCGCTGTACGAGAAGTAGTTGCCCTTAGCATAGTACAACTGCATGCGGCGCTCGGGCGGCGCGATGAGGTTGTGCACGTCGACGGCGCCGAGACCCGCGCAATTAACGAGGGTCTCGGTCTCGATGGTGGATTCCTCGCCCGTGGCGGCGTCGCGCACCGTCAGACACCAGCCGCCCGCGCCGTTGCCGCCGCCCATCGGCTCGACGGCCACGACGGCGCTGTTGAGCGCCGTATCGCCGCCCGCCTCCTCGAAGTGGCCCTGCAGCGCGACCATGAGCGCGTGCGAGTCGACGATGCCGCTCGTGGGGCTATCGAGGGCCCCCGCCGCGGCACGGACCTCGGGCTCCTCGCGGGCCTGCTCCTGGGCGCCGACCCAGCGCGTGGGCACGCCAATGACGTCGCGGCAGAAGGCGTGCGTCTTCTCGAGGATGGCGCGCTGGGCGTCGTCCTGGGCCACGACCCACTTGCCGGTGCGCCGGTGCGGCACGGCATGCCGCCCGCAATAGTCGTACATCAGCTCCTTGCCGCGGATGCACAGGCGCGTCTTGAGCGAGTCGGCGCCGTAGTAGATGCCGGCGTGGATCACCTCCGAGTTGCGCGACGACGTCTCGGTGCCGACCTGGCCATGGCGCTCCAGGAGCAGCGTCGTGGCGTCGGGCCGCGTCGTGGCCAGGTGGCGCGCCGTGGCGAGGCCGATGACTCCGCCGCCTACAACCTGTGCAAGGGGGTCAGTCATGATGAACTGCTCCCCTGAAGCGCATGTGCAAATTGAAGGGCAGCATGGACCGTGAGTTTTTCCATCCGCATCATTATGCCCTATCCTGTGGTGGGGGTGGGCAGACGACCAAGCTGCTGCATCTCACTCAACATGGAGAAGGAAAGGAAAAGAAAAGGGAAAACTCACGACATGTGTAAAATCGGCTCGAGCAGCGGCAGTGCTCGAAAACAGACGAGACCGGCTCTTGTTAGAAGCTAAAAGTCCTTGGCGGCCCAAAGCCCTCACAAACATTTTCATAGGTATACTGAGGATTCTCAAGGCGAGAAAAAATGGTTTAGGAGGATCCACGGTTGGCCATGATCGCATACACTAAATATGTCAAGACGCATGAATAGTGGAATCGACTACTGATCTGTCTCCCAATCACCACCTCCACCACCCCTGAGTGTCATAGACGCCTGGCTCTGTTGAGCAGTAACTATGCATACAATAATCAGATACTTAGACTACAGAATACATATGTACAACCATTTATCTCATGCTTCAAACCATCAGCGGAAGAGCGACCGCGCCTTGAAACAAATGCACAGCACAGCTTAGCACGGCACCAGACAGCATCGTCTTGCGTACCTTCGAATGCAGAAAGCGAAGCTTGATGGAAACACACGAGGCCAGCTTTTGGAAGGTGAAAGGAGCAAGTGCGCATCAGAGTTTCCGTCTGCCTCGTCAAAATAAATCAATGGTATCCCTCTCAACAATACAAAACGAATTTGACATCTTTGCCACCGAAAATCCCAACCGTAACACCGGACCAGAATGCTGGATGAACACCCAAACGCCAAATCACGCAGCCTTCGACTCCGATTATACAACACTATTATCAACGAAGGCTTATATGTGGGAAATACTTGCGTCCCTGAAGGTTCACGCGGAATTCGTATACACCGTCTTCAGTAGCCACCCATCTAGACATAGATTGCGTTAGCCATCATGTTCTGCGCATGCACTCCTTCGTTGATGCACACTTACAGAATTTGACCATCTTCACTCCAGGTAAGACCCGCCGTATCATCAGGGTACTGAGGGTGATCGCGCGTGTTGAGTCTCCGGTAGTTCTGCCGAGATGCGAACCCGGATATATCGTCATTCCACACATCGCTAATGACGGGTATTCCGCGCCGCGCTCGGTTGAGCGTTTCAGATCTGGACGTGCTATCGTTTGTGGCACTTCCATCACCCCCACTGATATTGTAGAGCGCCTCGAGGTCCGCCCAGCCCGACGTAAGCCTGCCCCATGGCGTAGGCGAGTCCCTCGACAGGGATACGCCAAATTCGATCCCAGAAGGCCCTTGTGACCTGGATGCAGAAGTGGATGCCGCTGCGGCAGTGGACGCCGTGTCGGCATTCTGAGACAGACTTTGCATGACCGATCCACGTCTTCGCGGCGTGGGTGCGCGCCTCTCCCGATCATACTGGTCGGATATAGACGGAGGGACGGGCAGACGGGTCTGGTCGCGAGCTTCTCGGGTGCTGCGTTCACGCTCAAGAATGCGGGTGAGCGTCTCTCGCTGTTGTCGCAGCATGTGAGCAATTTCTCTATAAGTTTGCAGGCTTGTTTGTTCGGTGTCTCGGTCCGTTGGATTATGAAGGCTCGACTGCGCCGGTATCATTGAACTGGATGGTGATGGTGCACTTACACGCTCGGCCCAGACTGACGATCTCCAGGCTGCACTGCCCCTTTGAACATGCTGTCCCGGTTGATCTCGTGCCTCTCGCGCCTCTCGCGCCTCGCGACGGCGCCGGTCATTCTGGACAGCCTCCAAGATTGCCGTTTCCTCTTGAGTAAAGGGGTGGTTTAGCCTGTCGGCCGTGTCTGAAGACTCGGGATTGGGAAGCGGCCGGGGCGAGCCAGTCCGACCTAAGAGATTGGAGAGGTGAGAGGAACTCCCGCCTCCCGTCGGCGCGTTGCGGTCACTGCGATGGTCAAGAAGACGGGGATCTATGGTGCTCCTGTCATTGAGAGGCAAGTGCTCCACCCCCTCGAGCGCATCTAAAGCGATAACCTGTCTTTGGGTGAAATTGCTGCGAGCGTCTGCGATCCCGATTCGACCCCTGTGCTCCGTCCAAGCCAACAAGTCAAACGGCCCAGGACAGAAAGCCATGTCTCTAACTGCTGCATTATCCTGCGGGAAACGCGCAGAATAAAACCAGGTGACGAGAGGGTCACCTGTGGCCTCCAAAATGGTGGCGACGTTGAATATCGAAATAGTCCCGTATTGCGTACCTACCGCGAGATAGCGGCCCGAATCGGAAAAGCATACGGCAAAACTCCCTCGGCAGTCGCTGGGGCTCTGCTTCTTCTGATCCTTCAACCGTATTTTCGGTAGCGGCCTCCACTCGGGGCAGTCTCCCATCTTGCCCCTCTTCACAACTTTGCGCATGTGGATGTAGAGGTAGGGGTCATCACTGATGGCAGCTAGTAGAGTGCCGTCGGGAGAAAGAACGCCACGATTAACGCAATCCGGATATTCGAGCTCGTCAAGATCTTCGCATTCTTGCAAACCAACAATAGTGATGGTCTTGTCGTTATTGGCAAGGACCGCTACGGGCGTCGAGTACGGCTGCGTTCGTGCCGGAGGCGGCGTTGCTGTTGGCGCCTTCGGGGGTTGCCATATAGTGATGCAGTTGACGCGTTCGGTTCCAAACTTTTTACTTAGACATGTCCACGACCTCGCAGGACCGTTCAAACGGCGCTCCAGCATATTGAACATGTCTCTGCTGAACTGCGTGAGAGAGGGGTCGCCTCCGAGCGGCGATTCTTGCGAGGTGAGATGCGACCGAAAATCATTGGCTAACGCTGCCTCATCTGCGCTGGGACCGCTCGCGCTGCCAGGCTCAAGACCCTCCTCTGTCTGTCCAATATCCCGGATGATAGCGAATTCGCCGTTCTCCCCGCCGCAACAGATCCAACCGTTCTTGGCCACCATACACCTAGGATGGAAATTGAGGACCTTCACTGTGTCCGTCTCGCGCGTTCGAGTATCGAGGCGCATGATGTGGGTACTCATCATCCCCGTTGGATAGTAAAGCACATTGTTTCCCTCGGCGCTGATGACGGATCGGAGTTGCCAGTGTCTATAGGATGCCAAACTGTTAGTCGTTCCCGAATCCGAGGGGAGCAGCACTTGTTGTTGATTTCAGTCGCGCGCGTACGTACATGGGTGATATTTGGGTGCGGTAGTGTTTGCGCCCTTTCTTGAGAATTAGATTCTCGGTTGGCCAACAGCTGCAGAGGTTCTCAGTCAGTCGGAGCAGGCGCAGATACGGGCCTTGGCTGGCAATAGGGCAAGCGGTTAGACGACAATCGCAGGGGAGGGAACTAACCTGGCCGCTTCGTCCGGGACGAGCATGACGCCGACTGATGGCAAAGATCAATCAGGTACTGGAGCATTTATCGGGAGCCCAGATGTTGCCCTCAGCAGAGGTAGTAGGAGTCGGGGCGAAATAAAGGCTTTCCAGGGCCGTGCGATAGGAAGGCCCGGACAAAGGGCGAGCGGCGCAAGCTTTCGGAATCGATGTGATAGGAAGGTGGCGTGGTATTATTATATTGTGCTGCGCTGCCCTTTGAGAGGTCCGTTGAAGGCCTCTCAATGGTAGGTACTTCCAACGCCGAACTTGTACTGTTTTGTTCTAAAGGTGAATGGAACACGGGTAAGCGACCCAGGCCCAACTACCGTAAACAGCTCTCGGCTCGATTGGGCGGCAGCCTGGCTGTGGGGGCAAAGAGAGAGAGGGAGCGAGAGCGGCAGGAATTGGACGAGATGGAAGAGTGCCAACAATAGAGAAGGTGGAATTGGACAGTTGACAAGTCCAGATCCCGAGAAGAAATTGGTGATACGGCCCCGGGCGTGTCTTGGTTGGCAGTGCGATGGTTGGAGCAAAATGGAGGTAGGTAGTGGTAGAATGAGTTGAAGCAACATCAAAATGCTAGGATGGTCTCATAGTTATGACGTGCAAATCCCAAGCGATCCACCAAAAACCACAAAGTCCGAGATGTCGATGAAATGACTTTAAATGTCAGTGCTGGATATGGATGTATGTATTTGTATGTACCTACTTAGCTACATATCAAACCAGTACGGAGCGCCAAATGGCCCAACACCCACCATCAATGATGTATGTGCGTAACATGAAGTAAATTCCGGTTCGCTGCGTTACATCCCCTCCAAGAACAAAACAGTCAGCCGGAACGAGTGCTGAGTGCATCACATTTGCGATAAGAACGGCAATTGGAGGCTCGACTTCTTCCTGTTCGGGCTCCCGAGCCATTTGCGGATGCGGCCTGCGCGAATCGGACTGCACGAGAGGCTAATAAACAATAGGTAGTAGGTACATAACTTTTACCAGTCGTCTGGAATGGGGCAACCCCAGTCACGGGCAGTCGTTGCGCAGGCTGGCTGCGCTTACGGAGTAGTGGTTGGTTGGTCCATACCTACCTACATATATTGTCCAGATATTGGATATTGGAAGGGATGCCGTACATGTCGTTTTTGTCCGTCTCTTTTCTGCTTCTTCAGAGATGGACTGGAAAAAGATGCAACAGAGATAGACTCCAATTGATGCATACAGGTACCAATGCGGGTACTTGGCCACCTACTTGGATGTATATGTGTGTATGATTCGTGAACCATCACCAATGGAAGCAGTTCACAGTCGGCTTCAATGCTACTAGAGGCCCTTGGGGATACCGGCGAGGGTCGGAGGCCATGTTTGCCCCCCGGCAAGGTGTAAGTGATAAGTTCCAATGGCTGAATGGCTTTGGTTTTGCATGTTCGCCCTGCATCAGCTCAGGTATGCTACCTACATACTTACTTACTTCTCGGTGATCCGTAGTCTCGTAGTGTCTCGTAGTCCATAAAATCCTGCCTTTTACCGATTTGCTCCGTGTCTAAGCCCAGAGGGGAAAAGGTGGTGCTAGTCGGGCCCCATTTTTCTGTCGCCTTTGGTGGAAGAGACGACAGAAGGCAGTAGAAAAAAAGACTGAGCTTCCCCCAGCCGAGCTCAGAATTTTTAAAAACCCTTGAAAAACTTCCCACCCGCCAGAGGCTCATATCTAGATTCTTCCTCATCCATCTCATCATCCCCAATCCTCTCTCCCTCTGTAATCTAGATCCTCCCCTTGCCTTCCTTCCCCCGAGGGTTGATCTTGTTTCCTATTCTGCGCCATACTTCATCTTCTTGTATTTTAATCCCACACACAGCCAGCCGACAAAATGATGTCCGCCGCGCGCTTCAGCAGAGCTGTAAGTATAACATGCCCACGTCATGACTGCTGCATTCCCGCAAACTGACCCATATCACAGCTTCCCCGAGCAACCACATCAGCTGCTGCCCGATGGGCTGCGCCGATGCGAAAGCCTCTGGGTTCCAGCTTCGCCCGATATGAGTCTACGGAAGGAAAGGTGCAGGGTGCCGTCATCGGTATCGACCTGGGTATGTCGTCAACCTTTTTTCCCTCCACTTCCACTTCCACTTCCCCACCCCCTCCAGCCTCAAGCGGCGCATGCTAACCTGGTCCACCGCTAGGTACCACAAACTCTGCCGTCGCCATTATGGAAGGCAAGGTTCCCAGAATCATCGAGAACTCGGAAGGTGCCCGCACAACCCCTTCCGTGGTCGCCTTCGCTCAAGATGGCGAGCGATTGGTCGGTGTTGCCGCTAAGCGACAGGCTGTCGTGAACCCCGAGAACACCCTCTTTGCCACCAAGCGATTAATTGGTCGCAAGTTCACCGATGTCGAGGTTCAGAGAGATATCAAGGAGGTCCCCTACAAGATTACTCAACACTCCAACGGCGACGCCTGGGTCGAGTCTCGTGGCCAGAAGTACTCTCCTTCGCAGATTGGTGGTTTCGTCCTGAACAAGATGAAGGAGACTGCCGAGGCCTACCTCAGCAAGCCTGTCAAGAACGCTGTCGTCACTGTCCCCGCCTACTTCAACGATTCTCAACGTCAGGCCACCAAGGACGCTGGTCAGATCGCTGGCCTGAACGTCCTCCGTGTCGTCAACGAGCCTACCGCTGCTGCCCTTGCCTACGGTCTGGAGAAGGAGGCCGACCGCGTCGTCGCCGTCTACGATCTGGGTGGTGGTACCTTCGATATCTCGGTTCTGGAGATCCAAAACGGTGTCTTCGAGGTCAAGTCTACCAACGGTGATACTCACTTGGGTGGTGAAGATTTCGATATCCTCCTCGTCCGTCACCTAGTCCAGCAGTTCAAGAAGGAGTCTGGCATCGATCTGTCCAACGACCGCATGGCTATCCAGCGTATCCGTGAGGCTGCTGAGAAGGCTAAGATTGAGCTGTCCTCTTCTCTGCAGACCGATATCAGCTTGCCTTTCATCACTGCTGACGCCTCCGGCCCCAAGCACATCAACAGCAAGATGACCCGTGCTCAGCTCGAGAGCATGATGGATCCCCTCATCACCCGTACCATTGAGCCCGTCCGCAAGGCTCTGAAGGATGCCAGCCTCCAGGCCAAGGACATCCAGGAAGTCATCCTTGTTGGTGGTATGACCCGTATGCCCAAGGTTTCCGAGTCGGTCAAGAGCATCTTCGGCCGCGACCCCGCCAAGTCTGTCAACCCCGATGAGGCTGTTGCCATTGGTGCTGCTATCCAGGGTGCTGTTCTGTCCGGTGAGGTCAAGGACCTGCTCCTTCTCGACGTTACCCCTCTGTCTCTGGGTATCGAGACCCTTGGTGGTGTCTTCACCCGCCTGATCAACCGCAACACCACCATTCCCACCAAGAAGTCCCAGACCTTCTCTACTGCCGCCGACTTCCAGACTGCTGTCGAGATCAAGGTCTACCAGGGTGAGCGTGAGCTCGTCCGCGACAACAAGCTTCTCGGTAACTTCCAGCTGGTCGGCATTCCCCCGGCTCACCGTGGTGTTCCCCAAGTCGAGGTCACCTTCGACATTGATGCCGATTCTATCGTCCACGTCCACGCCAAGGACAAGAGCACCAACAAGGACCAGTCCATCACTATTGCCTCCGGCTCTGGTCTTTCCGACTCTGAGATTGAACAGATGGTTGAGGACTCCGAGAAGTACGCCGAGTCGGACAAGGAGCGCAAGCTGGCCATCGAGTCTGCCAACCGTGCCGACAGCGTCCTGAACGACACCGAGAAGGCCCTCAACGAGTTCGCCGACCGTCTCGACAAGACCGAGGCTGACCAGATCCGTGAGAAGATCAACTCTCTCCGCGAGTTCGTCAGCAAGAGCCAGGCTGGCGAGGGTACCGCCACCTCCACCGAGATCAAGGAGAAGACCGATGAGCTCCAGGTTGCCAGCTTGAACCTCTTCGACAAGATGCACAAGGCCCGCGCCGAGACTGGTGAGCAGTCTGGCAGCTCCGAGGCTGGTTCGTCGGAGGCCAAGCCCGAGGATGAGAAGAAGCAGTAAATGCCTGATAACGAAATTTTCTTTACATTGTTTAAATACCACGATCATCTGAGGCGGGGAGCATAGAGCCATCTCTTCATACCCCTTGTACATCACAAACCTTGTACTCATATATTACCGCTCTTGTCGATTTCCCAGCCTTTGTCTGCTACGGAGGTCTTGTGTTGATAAACAGCGGGCGGACGGGGCGTTCTGAGAGATTACGAAAAAAAAGCTTTTTGTCTGAAAGTCGGAAGAGATTTTGCTTCCACATGGATTTGACGATTACGCATTGGTAGCATCTGGATTTGGCGGCTCACGGCTGAGCAAGTGTATATAGAGCGTACTATGACCCAAACCTAATATGACATCCCCTCTCAAAACCAAACGTCTTTTTCCTGTTCCTCCTTTTACTTGACCCATGTCTAATCTGTGGCTGGTAAACACCAAACCTGGCTTCTTAGAGACAATGATGATACATAATAATTATATTGGGCGAACACTTCGACTATCGTTCGCCAGGGAAGTACTACTAATCTATATTGCCAAATGAAATATGCTCCATTCATTGCCTCCCGCCTGCATCAAAAGCCTGATCATCACTCATTCCGCAGAAATGCATGCTTTGGCTCATAGTCTGCGGGTCCATATCACGAACCAACGACACGAGGTCGCTCGGGCGTTCTGCTAGAGATACAAACATGCCGCCTGTCGTCGGGACATGGATGTTAGTAACTAAGCAAACATGTCTTAAGTCCAACTTTGAATTGATCTTTTTCTGAGATGATTGATCACGTACCTTCCATGTGCCAGGCGACATGACAGTGCAGCGCCCACATGCCCGGGTTATCGGCCAGGAAACGCAGGACAACGTGGCTGTTGGCCGGTACAGTCAGCGTGTCGCGCCGCATCGGGTTCGCGAGGTTCCAGGTCGTGCCGTTGGGCTTGCTGCCGAAGAGACCTTGGCCCCAGCCTACTATTTGGAAGGTATGGCCGCTGTTGTTGCAACAGATTAGTTATCATGGGGGTGGAGATGACTCTGTTTCTCAGGGCCCTTGGAGGGGACATATTGGGAGTCTCGTATAGAGAGGTATAAGAGGAAATCAGGGCCATACTGTAAATGCCATGGATGTTCCATGGCATCGCGAGAGTTGATCACGATTTGGGCCCCTTTGTTCGCATCCGGCACGAGCAGGACTTGCTGGTCCAGTCCAAAGTCCCAGCTGCTATATGAGTTGGCGTCTGCAGCACTGAAGCTCTGGTCGAGCGTCTTCCATATTGTGGCGTTATTGGGTAAAGAGGCATAGGCCGTCTGTTTTATTCACGGAAAAATGAGTGGAAATGACAATTCGTTTGTTCGTGGTATGTGTGTAAGTCTTCTAGAAAACGAGGGCGAGGGGGTGGGGGGGATTAGTGGTGTTATTTACCTTGTTGATGAAGATTCTATTCACGTCTTGAGCCTGTCGAAACATGTACTCGATGTAATGTGTGTTGGCCTCGGTGACCTCGACTGCATCCATCTTCCGCATTGGTTTCGGCACGTCAAACGGCATATCGTCACAGCCCTCCCAGACGTCGCCCCGCACCCCATTATTCTCGACACCAAAGGGGTTACTCGTGTTACCCGCAGCCCCTATAGGCGGAACGTTGGAATCCATACCCTCGTAGGATAGGACCCCTTTACCCACGTACCCGATGCTTGCGAGCCCCGCGCTTGTGTATGGCGCATAAGGCAAGAAGCACGACTGCGGCAGGCTCGCGCGAATAAAGTAGTTGCCCGGCGTCTGGTCCGCGTCCACGACGACGGAGACGCGCTGGCCGATGTTGAGGTAGACGCCCCGCTGGCCCGCCAAGGGCTCGATCTCGACGCCATCCAGCTCGACCACGGTGAGGGTGTGGTTATCTATACTGAGCCAGTACGAGAGGAAACTCGACGAGTTGATGAGGCGGAGGCGGAGGCTGGCGCCCGGCTTCACCTTGGTCGCGTATAGCTTGCCACCGGTACAGGAAGTAGGGTCGTTGGCTTTGCGGACGTAAGGGTCGCGGTTGAGGTCAGGCGGATAAGTCGTCGAGACAACGCTGCAGTTGTAGAGATGTTGGCCGTTGAGGAGAATGTTGTCGGCGAGGGGTTCGACGCCGGATTCAAAGGGGACCCATTTCGAGGACGAGTTCAGGTAACTATGCAGAAGCTGCTCATCCTCATGTCAGCCGGCAACGGTTCTTTCCAGACTTCAAGCTTGCCCTTTCTGCGTCTATTACTGGAACATCTCTAGAAAGAATAGACTGGCCATGAATGGACGACCAAGTAACTCACCACCGACGCATATGTGTGATACACGTCCCCCACGAACAGTATCCTCTCCTCATCCGTTGGCGGCACCATTTCCCCACGCGGGTCGCGCACCACAATGGGTCCGTACGCCCCGTCGGTATACTGGACTCCCAGATGCGCGTGGTACCAGAATGTGCCCCGCTGCCCGTCGACGCGGAACTCATACGTGAAGCTCCCACCGGCCGGGATGCCGCACTGTGACACCCCCGCGACGCCGTCCATCCAGGTCGAGTTGATCTGATTGAGGCCGTGCCAGTGCACCGTGGTACTCCGGTTGCCGGCCACGCGGTTATTTACGACGACACGCACCACGTCCCCCGTGCCGGCCTCGATGAGCGGGCCTGGAGACTGGCCGTTGATGAGGAGCATAGGCTTGCGGAAGCCGTCGGGCGCTGCGAGGGCTTGCGTGATGTCGAAGACGTACTCGCGGACCGCGGGAGGGTCTTGTTGTTGCAGCTTCCGGTGCCGGTGCCCCTCCCCATGAGCACCATCGTTGAACTTCAGGGGGCTGCGCAATTCGAGCTCCGACTCATTGATCAGCCGGTCGATAGGCACGAACTCGAGCCCCGGTGCGACGCCGTAGAAGCTACTATAGTTGAAAGGCGACGACGGCGATGATGGTAGGGCAGCTTCCGTGCGATAGCGTGCGATGCACCCCAGCCCTAGACCGAGGCCTAGGATGAGGGTGCTCACGAAGAAGCAGACTACACATACCAAGAGCACCCATAGTGGTACCTGTTTGCCACGCGTAAACGAGCGTTTCTCGCCTGCGAAAGCGGGCAGAGCGGAGCTGGTATGCCTCCTCAACGACCACATGGCGAGGGTTGGTGACGACGAAGGGCACGTATCCTTGTGCTCGACGCTTATCCTTGGGGTCTCGTGTATAAGTCGAGATAAACTACCAGAGGAACGATGGCCTGGCATAGCGACATGAGGAGCATATGTCCAACTTTGAAATCCATAGTCTTTCCTGACAGTCTAGCAGGGTATGAGAAGAGGTTACGCCAGGGATGGACAGCTGGCGTGATCAGTCCATTCCTCTGATTTGTCTCACAAGATCGGGCACTAGGGCCAGTCAGCCACGGCTACAACGTACATGATTAAAGACTTGCGTGATCGCGTCTACATACTAGTCCTGACAAAGGGGGTCCACAGTGCGCTTTACGTTGATACCATGGTATTGGCTTGTTGGTATTTGCATCTACACATTGTCTCTAACCACGACCAAAACCGAACCATCCTCTCTTCTGGGGTGCAGAAGCTTGAGCGTCTTTGTTCTCGCCCGACGCTCCCTTTGCAGCTGCGGCGCTTGTATGCGATCCTGGGTAGTCGATGTAGTTCCAAGCAACATCCAAGAAGAGCGGCTTGACAGGAATAGAGTTGACCTTGGGCGGGTAGGCCACCAGATTCTCAAGCAGAGCACCTTCTGCCGGGTAATCGAACAACCGTTCGACCAGGGGGACTGTGGACTTGGTTCCAGAAGCGCCAGACTTTGCGCGCAGATTGTCAATCTCGACCAGCGCTCTGCAGCGTTGCAATTCGCCGGAGAGAAGGTTGTTCAAGAACTGCACTTCACTCTTGCGAATCTCGATGTCCTGGGGCGACGCATCGGAAGACGAGGTGTCGTTCTGGGCAAAATACTTTGCTGACGCCTCACAGTGCTCATGAGCATGTTTGGTGAGGGCAAGAGCATTGACAGAGTTCCCAGCTAGAGAGTGAGATCGCGCAACTGATAGACACCTAACAGTCCTGTTAGTAACACCAATATGTACTCGGATTTGAGGCTGATAAACTTACTTCAGAGCGTGGAAGTATTTGCGAGTCGCATCCAACTGCTCCAATAGCTCCTCGTCAGAGGCTACACCAGGTAGTTCCCTGATGGAATCCAGGCTCTGCAGGGTGGCGTCGTAAAGCACCACCTTCTCCTTGAGCCTGGCAATCTTACGACCGGGGGCCTCGATCTTGGGCTTCTTTGTCCCTGCCTCTTTCTTAGCCTTGCGCGTCGTATTAGGCGCCGAGTCAAGCAGCGCTCCATCATGCTCGCCACTTAGCACCCGGTTTCGTCCGATTCTCCAGCTGATCATCTTGTAATTGACCGCGGTCCTGGTTATCTGCAAGCTCTGTATCCGGCTGTCATTCTGTGACACCCCTTCTTCCTTAAGCTCCTCGATAGCTCTCTTTGTTGCGTCAGTTGCATCTTGGCTGGCAATCAAGACATCATCATAAGCAGCAGCCATCTCCTTAGGAAGGGTTACTTCGGCAGAGCTAAGCTTCTCCGCCAATTTGGATGTTGCCACATCCGTCGATGCTAGCGCTGTGCCAATGGCGGCATCTTCGATCTTGACCTCCCGTCCTCGCCAACTTATGGTCTGAGGGGCGTTAGGCGCATCAGCTTGATCTTTCTGGGCATCGGGACTGCTTTGTTTCAAAACGCTGGGGTCCAGTTGGTTGATAGCCTCTACCAGAGCGGGCTCGTCGGGGAAAGCTTTCCGCGCAATAGTCGGGATCGACAGGGTCCGGGGGATCTTGATCTGGTAAGCAGCATATCGTATCGAGGGCTCAATCGTCTCCGAGAGAAGGTCCTTGTAGGTATCGGCCTTCTGGGAGCTGGAAAGTGCTGAGTAAATGATATGAGCGACCGAGTAGCTTTTTACACAAGGTTCCCAGCTGTGGTTCTCGAATTGCGCAGCACCTCGGATCATGGAGGCGTAGGCGCGTGCCTCGAGCAAGTCAGTCAGGCTTGCGCCGCTGGCCTCCTTCTGCGACAGAAGCTCGACAGCGGTCTCGGCAGAGCGGGCGCCCTTTGTGATTCTAGATACAATGTGCGATCGTGTTCGGCCGGCGAGGCCCTTGGTATCGGTGGTGTGAATGGCTTTCAACTCCATTCCATGTGCCCATGCTCGTTCGGACGTGAGAAGGAGCAAATGGAGGTATCTGCGATTGCAGGAGTTAGCCCCAAACACGAGAAGCTGAAATTGGAAGCCGCATCGGACTACTTACTCATGGTCTTGGGCAATCTGGTCGGCCGTGACATCTCCCTTCTTTGCGAATTTACCCCGGTTTTTGGTCGCAAGACCTAGCTTCCGGCGGCAGTTTGCCAGCTTCTTAGATGACTGGCGGTGGTAGGTTGAATAATCACCATAGAGAAGAGCGGCGTTCCTAGAGGAAACGACGAACTCGGTGATATCCATGGCGGAAGGAGGTGGCCAGGCCAGGTCAGGTTCAAGTCAATGCTGGCCGATCGTTGATGCTGATGTGGTGGTTCAAGAGGCGATTGCGATAGTGGGGTTGGTTGGACATGTCCTCTCCAGCTTCTCTGAAAATGTGGGATGTGATTTTGGTGCCTTCTTTTTAGCTTTAGGTACTTAATATACTTAATCGCCAATGAGGGATCACTTATTCTACAACTTCAACGAGCACATTGGTACAGCCCCTTTTCGTTACATATATATTTTATTTTCTTTTGAGGAAGACCTTTTTGTATTAAATATGTGGTAGTTTCCAAGTAATAGTATACTCCCCTCCTTTATCCTGCCTTTCCCTTCTTGCTACGCGTGGTCCAAAAACAAATGTGAAGGTTAGGCTAGCTACGTGTACCTAAAGTAAATGCGCCACAACGTGTTTACTGCGTCGATCTACCAGCCACAAGCACGCCTCTGGGGGTTCAGCTACCTTTTGCCCGCCTGCCTGCCTACCTTACCCACTGCCTGGAATTGTTAATGATCTCCACTAAAGCTCTTCCCGTAGGTGGTAGAAAACTGATGACCGGCTCGGTTCACGGGCAACGCGGGAACGGGCCAAAAAAAAGTCGATGATGATAACCTAAAGATCCCACGACCAAATTCAACTTCGCGCCACAACCACGTCAATGATCGCTTCGCCAATTGTGGAGGACTGCAGTGTCTGTGGATGAGAAAACTACACCATTGATTCCGAGACACCAACTTCATACCACCATTGAGACGGCTGCCATGATCTGCTGTTGGTATACCCCTTCCCTTGCTACCGCACTGCCTCGAAGAGTCTAGCTTACTCATGACTATTGCGCGCATAAGGTCGAACGAGATTTTGCGCAATATCTTCCTCACTCGTAGTTGTCTCGCCGGGCCCTTCCTCCACCGTAGTAGAATTGCAATAGCAAAAGCCGCTGGCTTATTAAATTGCTTTCTCCAATGCTGGAGAAGACAGCCGCCAGCCTCGAACCATGCGGCCTACAGCGAGTTCTCCCAGGTGCAGCAAAGTCTCTACAAAGCAGGCGGCAGCTTCATACAGCTTTTTGGCAGCATGGCGCTGCTGATGTCGAGCTCAGCAATGCATGGCAAGCTCTGATGCACGGGGTGTTCGACTCCAATACCATGGACTCTTCCAGACCTGACGGGCTCACACCCGCACCTGCCATACGTGCCTCAACTTTTCTTCTCGACTTTCTGTACCCAAGTGGTACCGTCGCCTTCTTGCGCCGCTTTTCGCCCGCCTCCATCGATCGATTCGACCCTTACCGAACCCCTCAGAGTTTCGCCAAAGTTTCTCCACGGCTCTACACGTCCTCTGCTGCTTCTCGTCAGGGCCACAGGGACTCGGAGGAATCGGATTTGGCACAGCATAACGATATGGCAACTCTTCCCCAGATCGAGACCATTGATTCGTCCACTGCTGAACTCAATGGCTCCTTGAACTCGGTGAGGGACCAGGGTGCGGAACAAATACCCGAGGGGCTAAAGACCACCAAAAACAGCACAGGCGATGCTGCGAAGACTAAGTCTTACGCCCAGCAGTTAGCGAAACTTCTGAAAAGAGACGATCCCGAGGATGCCGATCAAGTATGGTACCACTATAGCGCCCTAGATGCACAGTCTCGGGAAATCTACCGTGCTCAGACTTTATTCTTCTTGTCCAAGACTCATAGGGTTACGGATTCGTGGAAGATAACTGAGCTTTTCCAGCTCCTTAGCCCGAACGAGTGGGAAGGTTATTCTTTCCTTGCAGGCCTAACAGCTCAAATGAACCTCGGAAATGAGGAGGCGGCCTTGGATATATTTGGCAAAGCCATTGGGCTCCCCAATATAGATGATCTAGCCTTGGTTGAGGCACTAGACGTATTATTGGCATCTGCTCTCAAGTCTACAACTCTGGATTTTGCAACGAGCATATGGCAATTCTATGAACCTCTTTCAACCCGTTTGGATTTCGAGGGTATAACCAGCCAGTTGCCTCGGGTTGCTCTTGTCCCTGGTCTCGCCGAAAAGGTCCTAGGCAACCAGGCTCACTTCATAGGCGCAGAGACAAGCATCCCTGTAAAGGGACGACAGGCACTTCTCAAGCTCCTTGTGAGGAGGGCTGTAGTGAAATGTGCAAATGACCAAGTCGAGTCCCTGCTCCGGTTAACGAAAGATCCTATGGCTTTTGAGGAGTACCTGCGCTCGTTTATCCCCAGTCGCAAGAAGCTTCACATTACTGTGTATAGGATGTATCGCGCATTGTCGGGTGCCTCACCAAGTACTCGTGTGCTTCACGAGACTTTCAGAGCGTACAACAGCTTAAGCCAAAATTCTGCAAAACTTGCCGGCGCTGAGCTTCTTTGGGGTGACTGGCACAAATTTCACAAAACGCCCTCGCGCCGTGCTTTTCAGAGGTTTCTTGCTTTCTACGCGTCACAAGGTGACAAAGAGCGAGTGTTCAGCTTGTGGAATGACTACCTGACACTGTTCTCGTCCCTCAACGTTTTACAGGGCGATGATACGTTTGCGCATCTGTTACAAGTCCACGCAGTCCGAGAAGAAGTGGATCTTGTACAGAGCATTTTCGATGATATCTCTGGTAGGTTTGGCCTAAAACCAAACCGCCATTGCTGGAATATCCTCCTCAATGCCTATGTCAAGGCGGCCGATTACGAGAATGCGATTCGTACTTTTGAAGACCTCTCACTAGCCGTTGGTCCTGATAGGTATAGTTACGGAACGCTGATGCAGATGGCGGCTTCAAGAGGTGACCTTGGCTTCACCGTCAACCTTTACAGGAGAGGTCGCCGGAAAAACGTTATAGACAACGATTCCGCTACGCTTGCTGCTCTCGTGGAGGCTTATTGCCAAAATGACCACTTCCACGAGGCTGAAGATGTGTGTATTCGATCTGCCAAAAGGGGGTTGAAAGACACGTGGTTATGGAACAGACTGCTCCATGCCTATGGAATTCGAAGAAATCTCGCCAGTATCAATCGACTACTCAACGTCATGACCGACCTGGATGTTCCATACGACAATTACACATATCAAGAACTCCTATTGGGCTTGGCTCTTTGTCGTCAGCCACAGCATGCACTTGCCCTTTTGGCAGTGGCCATCAAAGAGCGGGCTTTTGACGTGCACGAAGGGCACTTCCATATTCTTATGGGTGCTTTCATCAAAACTGGGGAGCCTCAGCTGGTTATACGAGTTCATAAGCTGATGGAAGAGTGCGGTGTCCAGGCATCGTCTTCATCTATGGTCCATGTCATGACAGCCTTGACCCAATGGCAAAAGATGCCTGCATGGTTACGTCGCAAGACATCCTTCGCGGGATCAATGGGCAGATCTATCAAGGCGTTCTATAAGTCATTTGGGCCCTCGAGAAACCAAGGCCCACGGGTGTGGTCAACACGCAGCGCCCAGAACCCATCTGCTACTCGTCTCTTGGAATCAGATCGTGCAGCATTCCAAATCAGCAGGTTGGTCTACCTCTTCACGCAGATGAAGGATATGGCAAAGGTTCAGGAGCTGTTAGACCTTTACCGTGAGGTCGTCTATGGCGACAAGAACTCCACCAACCAGCTTCCAATCCAGCTGCTCGATTCCATGATCTGGGCCGAGTACTCGGAGAAGAATTACGATGGGGTGCGCGAGATATGGAACATCATGTTGGCTTCCGCCAAAGACGGTGGCCTCTCGGCCGATTGGATCGAGGGCGACGCCACCACGCCCCAGATCTCACCGCGGCATGCCTACGTGCTGTCGAGTGGCCTCGAGGTCATGCAGCACATGCACATGGCGCTCGAGGATGGCTTCGCGCTGCAGAAGCTGGTCGAGGAGGTGCGTACTGCCGGCTTCGAGATCGACTCCAAGAACTGGAACCTGCACGTGCAGTACCTGGTGCGCCTCAAGGCCTACCAGCCAGCCTTTGACCTCTGCGAGCAGTTCCTCATGCCCAACTGGACCGGCTGGGCCGTCGAGCGTGCCCGTGCCAACACCAAGAACGAGCTGCCGCTCGACATGCGCCGCCGCGGTAGCGCCCCGCGCTTCCTCCGCATCGTCACCCACACCCTTTACTACCTTGCCCGCGGCTACATGGAGCTCGAGCGCATGAGCCCCTGGTCCAGCGACGCCGCCCGCCTCATGCGCCACATTGAGACCGCGACCCCACGCTGCCACCGCGCCATCATGTCCATGACCGCCGTCAACAGCGACGTCGAGCGCCAGATCCTAGAGGGCGCTGAGCCCGGTGATGTCTTGATGAGGCGTGGCGGCAGAGCAACGGAGGAAAACGGCGTGGAAGGGACAGGCGCACCCGGTCATGATGATTATGATGATGATATGTATACTGGCTACGACTACACCGGCGAAGATGGCGATGAACCAGATAATGAGTATGCCCATCTCGAAACCCCCTCGGATGAGGAGGATTACCAGCGACGATGAACATGGGCCGGGAAGGTCTATATATAGCCGAGCAGTCAGCCATGCAGATTTTGTATCAACTTGAGTGGATGCTGATCTAACCGCGAGGGAGAGAGGGAGGGAGAGATGGGGACAGAGGCTGTTCCTGTATGACGATGCGAGTGTACAATGTGTCATGTGTATAGAGCGTGGTCAAGAACATAGAGTCTTTCTCCTGATAGCATATATCGCCCCTGCATAAATACAATGCTTTTGGTTCCTCGTCACAATCGACTTCTTAGTGGTTTCTCGCCCTCAATTTGGTCGGTTCGATTGCGAACAGACCTGTTACGTCCTGTCTACAGCTCTACCTTCCGTCCCAAACATACAAGTCGAATATATAGGTATGTAGATAGCAACGCTGAATACCCAAACCTACCATGGACACTACCGGCCAGGTGCATTTTATGGACTTCAAATCAAGTTAGGACTTATCAAATTTGTGGACACTCTTACTATGGCCATATCTATGGTTCAAGTACGTTGCATTCGAATTTAGCAATTTTCAATGTCTCGTTATGGGAGCCTATGACGACAGAAAAGCCCTCTATTCAGTAATTCGCGGACCGACCATAGTAGGTACATCTGTCTGTATCATATACTTCTCGTATACTTTGTTGGTCGACTTAATAGATAGGAGGACTGGTTATCACACTCTGTTGCCATGAATTGGCTAGTCCTACCGTCATGCCGAACGACCCTATATCAATCCCCCGTAACGCCTTTGCCCTCATGGGTCTGCGTATGGTCCAAATTCATGACTCCCCTGAGCAAATTGTGAAGAACCGTAACGCCGTCGGGTGATAAACCCCTCCCCAGTGCAGACTGTATTAAAGTACGTGAGACGAAAAGAAAAACACGGACTCGAGGCTAGTCATGTTTCGGTGTACTGGCGGCCGGGGTCGAAGCTTCTGTCACTGCAACGGAGCTCGACCCGGCGGCTCCATTGTCCTCGGATATCGACGTCGATTGCAGTAGGTGTGAGGGGTGCGTAGGTTCTCGCGTGACATTTGAATGTGTACTTGGGTCGTTTACCTGTCGTTCTGGGGTACTGTCAGTTTCAATGCTTTGGAGATGCTACCGAAGTTCTAGAACATACCAAGCTCTCGGATTCGATGTCGAAGCATCTGGTTCTCGCGGATCAGAGACTGTGTTTCGGCTTGGTAGAAAGCACTCTCGTCACGGCCGCCGCCCAAAAGCCAGGATTCACCACCTTCGGCACTAATGGAGGTGGACCTTAGCCGCGGGGATGAGGTAGCATGGCTGGATCGACGAGATGGCCTCTCCGACCGATTGATGTCGAAGGAGCTGCGAGGGTGTGAAAAGACGGGGGATCGCGGGGTCGAGCTCGATAGAGGGGGGACAGGCGGGTACGGAGACAAGGGCGCGGGGGCGGCTTGCTGGTGAGGCAGCGAGCTAGATAGCTCCGAGGTTGGCGTTCCATCTTCAGCAGCCACGGTAGACAGAGGCTGGCCTTGGGAAGCTTGGAGGTGTTGCAACTGGACCTGTTGTTGGCAGATCATCTGAAGCAACCGGTTGACCTGGGCTTCCTGCTCGGCCTCGAGCTCCTGGTGAAGCTCGCCCAAGCTCGGGGCTCTGTCGCGGTGATGGGAATTCCCCCCCGACATCAACGGCGATCCCGTGATGGGCTGCGGGCTGACACTGCTGTGTCCGCCCGTCACTGCGCTAGGTTCGTTGATCATCTCGCCGGGAGATGGAATGGACGGGTCGTTCAATTGCAGGTTGTGGAGAACGACGGATCTTCGGCGACCAGCGGAGGGAGACTGTCGGTTGCGGGAGAGGGAACCGCTAGATGAGCCTGGGAGGGGAGACCACAGCTGTTGGTTAGAGACGCGGCGACAGGGCTTTCGGAGGGCGTTTGAGGTTTGAGGGGGGAAAATAACTTACGTCGTGAAGGTTCTCGCTGGAGACCTGCATTCATAGTAGCGGCGGCCTGAAGTGAGATGGAGCCGGAGCGGGACGCAACAGGTGGAGACTCACCGCCCATGGCGATGCTAGCCTCAGCATTGGAACTCGGCGAATGCATACTGCGTGAAACTGCAGCAGGCAGTGTTGGAGGAGGTGATGAAGGCGGGAGGGAGTTCAGGTCAGGGGCCATATCCTTTTTTTTCCTTCTTCTTCTTCTTCTTCTTCTTCAGCTGCTGCTTCTTCTAATACGAGATGGATTGCTCTGTTTCTGCTGGGGCTGTTGGAAGTACCACTACTTCTTTTTCTCTGGGCGTGCATCTACGGTGCGTGACGTCGCCTCGTCTGGTGTCACCTAGACGAGTTGATTCAGCGCTTGTCCACTTCCGCAACCCACGGGCGGGGCGGGATGAAGAACAGCTTGGAGAAGCTTGCCAGGCAGACAGAGAGAGAGAGGGAGAGAGTGGCTGGTGACAACCTGCTCATACGATGCTGATGTTCAATGATAGGTTGGAGAGCTGGAGAGCTTTTTCCCCCTTGTGCTCTCACGGCCAAGAGTCAATTGGCTTATTATTATGTCATGAGGCCAGAGTGTGTATGTAAGTAAAGTACAGCTACTGATACGACGGGGCAGAGAACAGCCTGAACAGGCGCCGAGTTAGAGCAGAAAGCCCAGGTGACCAAAATAGTCGAATGATTGTGGAATGTAGCAGAGAGGAGCGTGACAGATCAATGGGTTGTTGGCTTGTAGGTTTGTAGGATTGTTGGATTGTACTCTGCAAGAATGGCCCCTAGGACCTGCCTCCTTCCTTGACTACCCCCCGTCTTATTTGTCCGTCGTAATCTATCACTTCTCGATCTTCACCATTCAAGTCAGGCGGCCGTTGTCCGCTGCTGCCATCCAGGAAAACAATTGAAGCAATGGTAGGATAAGCGACAATGCGTAATAGTAAGTTGCATTGGGGTAAGCCCCAGCTAACCTAGCTTAGGCAGCTAGCTGCCTGTTTCAATTCATTGTCCCTTACGTGTATGTACGGTTCTCCCAACTTAATTCTGGTGTACATCGTAGATCAGCTGCAGATGGAATGCGGGGTTGTGATGTTCAGCCTTAGAATGTCTAAACTGCACCGACCGGATTCTATTCGATCAGCACTGAAAGGAGGGGTCGCTAAACAAAATACCAAGCAGCAGACAAGATTGAAATAATATTGAAACACTGCGGACATTGGACATTGGGGAAGCACTATATAAATCTTTTCGCCGCGACATGATTGTCGATCAGCACGTATATATTATTAAATAGCAATGACGCACAATTGCCCGTCCTTTTTTTTTTGTCCCTCTTCGCGCTTAGTAAATCATTATTTTCTTATATTGAGCTTGCTGCACACATTACCATTCGCAAATCGCATCTGGCGCCGTCGCTAAGACTTACGCCCCTCGCTATGGGATAGGGCAGGGTAGGATTGCATCCACACCTTCTTTCCTAGAGGGGGGATTTGCACCGGGTTCGATGTTACAGATTCTCACAAGGGCCGCGCCAGGGCGTATAGCGGCTCGGTAGCATCGCCGGCATTCGACTGCAAGCCCAGGCGAATGGAACGTCATATTTTATACTAACCGCTATCGAGCTGTTTGACATTGACTAGGTAGAACCAAACGCCATGGCCCTGCAAAGTGACTGTTACAAGATTGATTTTTGCTACGGCTGCCTTGTTGTTTCTTTCCACTTTCGAGACAAACACTGGGGTGGTTTGCCTAGTAGGAGAAGAGTCGATCACGCAGATATACATCCTAGCTGGGCGAGAAAATCCAATCTGCAGATAAACCGATGGTTGTCGCAACACACAATAGTACCATTGCCTAGGTATAGGTATTCTTCCAGAGTCTGCCACAATCGGGATCTTTTCTCCGTAGAATTTTCTCGTATTATTCTGTAAGGATGCAAATGGACAAGTACAGGCCTGCAGTTGGCAAAGAAACCCTACATGTATCGTCCCGTAGAGCTACCACATATTGCAGGAATACGATATTGTTGTGCGGCTAATGACCAACTGAACCCATATAGCCCAAACTGAATGGCCACAATGGAAGCTGGATGTCGGGAATAAATTGGACAATGGTTCAGTTGCTTATACATTACGATAGTTTACTGGCGACTCCCAACTTTACCCTGAAACAGTCCCGAAAACACATGGAAAGGCATACAGTACATCAAGTTTACACCTAGATGGTTCTTCACACAGGTGAAATGAACCCGTAAGCATGTGATGGTGGTGATAATGATCTTGTGTAGCTGATAGCCGATTGAGGCCGGGTAGATGGGACATTCTCCGACCAGGCACACGCAAAAGAACCTGAAGCTGTCCATGATGGATACCTCGCTCTCGAATGAGAAGCACTGAGGTGTAGGCGACGTTATTTGGTCTCCGCTAAGCTCACTGTTTGGACTCGAAGGCGCTCCTGGGTTGTTGTAGCGACGAATACAGCGCGAGCCACTCGCCTCCCACTTGCAGTTCCATGGCTGAAGCTTAACCCACCATGCATGGCAAAGCGCTGGAACCCATCAAACACCAGGATTTGCGGACGCTGCAGTAGAAGCCATGAAGCCCTTAAAACCGCCCGGCCTGTACAGTAGGTACGCACAGGTAGAGGTAAAGGTAGAGGATGTAGAGATAAGAAGTGGCAATTGGCCCAGGTAGGCCATGATTTGCAGATAGATGCGCGCACAAGTGAAACCTCCAAGGAAGGCAGTTTTTTTTGTCTCTCATGGTGAAGCCACCATCACTCGAAAAGTCTAGAATGCACGTCAGCAAGAACTTGCCTTTGTTTTCCCTGGGAACTGCGGCTAATGCAGGAACACTGAGTCGCCATCCAGTCGTTGGGCGCCACTAGACGATCGGTGGGGGAGGATTGGGATGCAGGCTAAAGTATGCAAAGATTGCGTAAGGTTTGGGATGTATTCAATCGGAGTGGAGGGCTGCAGGTGTCTTGGAAGCAATACGAATGTATGGGCATAGGTATATTTCTCAAAAAAGCAGAAAGGATAAAAATGGGAATAATGGGAGGAGAGAGAGGAAAAGGCGTCGAATGCGGCAAATGCCATAGTGGTGTACAAAGAAGGTCTGGCCGTTGTTGTATCACTTGGTCCTCTGTAGGTACATATCATATCATCATCGTCTTGCGTCGGTCCCAAGAGACCAGCCTGTTGTCGGGGCATGCAGAAAAAGGACAAGTTTATCGATGCCGCTGACGAATCCTGGGACAACAGAGGGGCACAGCAACGGGGAGATGGGGCTTTCGAGGCTCTCAGCTGCTCGTAATCCTTTTCTTCTTGCATCTGTTGATTTCTTCTGCCTGCATGACTGCATGAGCGCCAGCCACATGTGTAGACTGACCCGATCTGGTCGATCTCGAACCAGACAGCGGATGTCTCGGCGGCCGTGTGCTGCCATATTGGACGAACAGGCGCGTTCCGAGAAAACGGATCTCAATTTGCTTCTGGCTTTGGCAGCACCTGCCAGCCTAACTAGCTACCTAGCTACCTTGTAAGGCGCTCACGGTATAGAAGCTAATCCCGTACTTCACTACAAGCAATGTCTTTGGTTGTTCAGTCCATGTATGTAAAATTTGAAGTGTGTGGGGTGGCAGATTCTTCATCGCCGCTATTCGCAGAAAGCTATCCCGCAGCGGCTCGTAGCCCGGGACCTAGACTTGGCCTTGGACAAGTCCGCGCAGGGCGGTGGACTCATCAGTGTTCGAGGTGGTGATTAACAGTATGCAAATGCTCTTTCACCAACTGCGGCGTGCAATGTGCTTGCTATGCCGGCTGCTGTACTGGAAATTGGAATCAATATTTAGTACTACCCACCGAAAGCAGGCAGGGATAGGCTGACACGCATCAATGGTTTTAACCTAGGTATTGTGTTGTACACTGCCAGACTGCTCCGTACGCTCCGTACGCTCCGTACGCTCCGTACGTATGCAGTTCGCACCGCACTACTCTACTACTTAGGCAGAACCACTAACATACGCGGTAGATGTTTGGGTAGTTAACTAGATCCATGCAGCCATGTAAGGAGCAGTCACGCACATATTCTACGCAGGCTAACCTGGGCCAAGACGTCTCCTAGTGGTCAAGGTGATCTCCTTCAGACTGGTGGACCAACCAAGTTGCCTCCGTTCCTGCATTAACATAGCAATGCAGGCCAATCTCCGACATCCCATTTTGCTAGCTGCTGATGGGATCTTAGGTCCCGTACTTTGGTGTCGGGCGCCGTTATGTTGCTTGGCCCTTCTGAAGTACCAGATGGTAAAAGTCTGGTTGGCAGTGGAATTGGGCGGGGGGGCACAAGATTCGCGGTGTGCAATCGCCAACCCAGTCACAATTGTGGCGAAGGAGAGAACAGCGGCTTCGTGCTGAGACTGGTGTAAAGTATACCGAACAAGTGCCTGTCAAAGTTGGCCAGACACCCGAGAGTTTCAAGTACTCACAACGAGCCCATTAGTGCTGCGTTGCCCTCGCCTCCAATGGATTACTTACGGGGGAAACGGCATCCTACACCAGGTACAGAGTATTCATAACAACGATGAAGACGGAGGCCGGGAGGGAGACGAAGATCCTCCCTGGTGAAGTTAGGTAGACAGAGTTTGTACAACACGCCGCTGCAGCCCACCGAAACCTTGGGGCACCTCAGACCATGCGAAAGCTGGCCCGGCTTAATAATAAATGAGAGGGTGGCAAGGAGCTTCGAGAACAACTGAGGCGTTATGCTATGGGATGGGATGTTGATGGACCAGAATGTATATCGCGTGGTATTAAGTAAGCTGGTTAGATGACTCCCTTCTCATCTACGAATTAATGGGGTGGCTATTGTTGTTATTGTACGAGTGACGGGAATAGGACGAATGCGTTCTAGCCAATTGTACATTTTCATGCCTTTTCCTTGTAAAGAGATCTGGTTGGGTAGCCGCCTCATTTTGAGCTCGCAAGTCGTGAAGTGGACAGATGAGGCAAGAGAGGACAGTCATCAACCAACAGAAGACATGCCTACCCTGTACTCCGTAGATTGGAAAGACAGGAATTCACTGTTCTTTATTAATAAATGCTGTGAATGTTGTTGGTTCGTACACCCGCCAACGCCTGATGATCTGCTGGGCTTCTACGCCGAGTTCTTCTCTAGGGGCTAGGGCGCGCTACACTTCACAGCCATGTCCAAAGTCGGGCGGGCGGCATGTAAACCAAGTTGGTAAGGTTAGGTATATTGGCTTATGATGGGATTGGATTTCCTCGCTCGCTCACTCGCCACTCCCTTCAGCGCAAGCAGTAGCCGAGGCGCATGTGTGAAAACAAAGTTCACGTGCGGAAATTGGGCGCCAGCCTATTGCCATTCCATTCATTCGCAGAAGGGGGAAAACCCATGTTCCAAACTTGTTTCCGCTATGACTGGAGGTATCCCCAATTCCCAATCATTCAAGTGTTGGAACGATCAGTTGGGTACGGTGTCGCATGGTCTCCCGCGTGCCGGCTTCTGCCAACACGGCAAATAGGTTTGATTTTTCCCGCGCTGTGGAGGCCATGGCCCCTCCTCACTCCTCACCACATGCACCCAAACAAAGATGCACGGTACCATCCCATCCAGAGAACTGCCGCCGCCTTTTGCATTGGACACACTTCGAGTTATTACACACATATCGTGTATCATGGATGTACATGTAATAAGTAAGCTGAGTTCTCACCACCCGGCCCCAGGACCCAGCAGGCTACGTAGCTCTGTGGGTTTACAATGCTTACCTACTTGCTGAATAACTTGAATATGTTGCGTATACCGAGTCTTCTCAATGCTTCTAAATATACTGCTTCTCTTACTCGGTAGGGCCTAGACAACCACTGGATACCTACTGGTAGATACCTACTTACGTGTCCCTATGTGTTGAAGTTGGCATCCATCGTGGAACTCGGGCACACTCCAGTCCTGCATGTGGGAAACCAGGCTAACCTAGGCCAGGTCCCATTCTGGTACCACCTCCCGGTACTTGGGCGCCTAGCCCAAGCCTAAGACGCCTGGCTGGCTGGGCCAGGCGAAGAAAGAGTACACAACGGACCCCAATTAGTCGCACCGGCGGCTGAAATCCACAGTCTATGTCCCGGGACCGGGGGTCTTCCTTCACAGAGCCTACCGAGGAGGTGTGTGTGTACTTGTACGTGTAAGAGAATGAGAGAATGAGAAAGAGAGAGAGAGGCGACAGACACCAAGAGGCTAACCCCCCCTGTACATGTTCCCTACTTAGGCATGTAGCCTGTATGGATGTAGGTGGATGGAGATCGATCCTCTTCTTGTCACTCTGTCACTTCCCTTCACATCCCGCACTTTCATTACTTTTTCCGATCTTGTTGCTCATTGATTTTATTCCCCTACCCAGCCCAGCTAATAAGCCCTTGGGGTTAAGCGAGCTTACTTACATATATAACAATACCTACTTGGGGCTTGCTGGACGCGAACAGGTGCACAGGGAGACGTGTCAAGCGTGTCTCCCTCTTCAGCCCCTTCCCTTCTCATAGCCGCCCTGCCGTATGTACATTACTCCGTACTTTTAGGGACCACTTCCCTTCCAAACCCGCGTCCTGCACTGTCCTGCCTGCCTCGCCGGGGAATTTATCTGATACGTCACGGCGATGAGGTTGCCTTATCCATGCCCAAGTTCTCCATATACTCCCACTAAAGCCCAGAAACCAGCTTGGATTCCCATAAATCCGCCCATCGCCAATCTCCACCCCAAAGGTCTAATAAGCTAGTCTGAGCGGTGCTTTTAACCTTCCGCTTACACCGGGGGGAACCAGTGCACCAGGGCCTCGCAGAGCACGCACCTGAAGCTTAACAGGGTTGCCTTGACCTCGTCTCAGCTCGGGTTGTTTTCTTTCAAGAATAATAAACCGGTTGTTGTGGTGCTCGTCGGGTTGATCTTATTGGTTCTTAATACATGCCTTTGCGACTTCTGCCCATTCCTTCGCTGTGTGGTTGTTGAGCCCGTCATCATCTCATGTTGGTTGGGACTCCGGATATTGCCATATTGGTCTCTCAAGCATTCACTTCAGACAACTGTCTCATCATACACACCTATTGCGCACCTTGGATGTCGTCAACTATAGCATCATCTTCCCGTCTTGGATCGAGCCTACCTAACCTATAGAAGTGCGCCATGGAGCACGAGCATACACGCCCTTCTCAACGGTCTCTAAGTGAATTGAAGGCCCAGTCCACCAGCTTGCGACGCGCGCGTCCACCAGACATCGTTACCATGGGGGACGAGAATCGAGCTCCGTTGCGCCAAAACACAATACCAGACAAGATGAACAAACGAGAGTCTCTAGTCGGTCTGCGATCCATCTTCGGTCGTGCCAAGGTCGGAAAGGATGGACGGGAGCTCAATGGTCCTTCTACGCTCCGGGAAACCTCACGATCTTCAGGCATTCGCGCCTCCCTCGCAGAGATCAGTAACTGGCCATATGCCCTCCACAGCCAAAAATCGGACCTTTCGTTGCCCGCACTTTCGCCTTCGTCACCCACACTCCGGTCGGCGATGCCATCGCCACTCAGAGCGCAACCCTCCAAGACTCGCCTGAAGCAGTCGAGCAGCAGTAAAGTCAAAAGCCCCGCTGCATCCTTTACCGGCACACCTCGTACCGGTCGAGGCAGCGCCATGACGAACTGGGAGTCGCCGCCGCTGTTCCAAGTTTATCCACAAGCTATCAAGCACGCAACTTTGCCGGCCCCTACTCTGTCAGCCGATTCACTTCTCCGCTTGAACGGGTCGCGCAGTAGCATTATGTTGCGGGAAGACATGTCGACTAGTACGATGAATCTTGAACCCGAGGAGGGAACGGAGAAGAAGGGGGACAAATCCTGGAAGAAGCACCACCGAAATATGGGCTCCAAGAACTTCTTGGAATGGACTACCAAGATATATGTTCTAGTCACTTCAGGATACCTCCTCCAATACGCCAATGAGGGCTCATTCGACCGTCTACCGGAGAGGGTGCTCCAGCTCACGAGGGATTCGGCGGCCTTCGCAAGCGACATGATTCCCGGGAAACACTGGGTTCTCCAAGTCGCATCCCTAATGGATCCGAGCGGAACCCCTGCCAACGACTCCCGGTCGCTTCTGGCTAAACTTCGTGGTTCTGAGAGGCGCCATGCCTCGAATTTCCTGATGGTCTTTGAGGCCGCAGAAGACATGGATAGCTGGCTAGCGTTGCTGCGACACGCTATCGAGGCTTTGGGAGGGAAAAAGAAGCTCACGGAAACCGGCAGGCCTAAGGAAGACGAGATACCTGCTGGCTTGAGGTCTCAGTCCAGTCAGAGGACACTCGTCGTGCGTGACCCCGAACGCTTCACTAATGTAACGAGGCAAGACTTTGCGTGGGCACCTGAAAATCGGCGGAAGAGCCATCAACGTGAATCATCAGAAATGCCATCATCGGACTCTTGTCACGAAGTTGCCCTAGACACTGTGCTTGACGATGTTTCTACCACCGAGAGCCACTATTCGTCTGACGGCCAGCTCCTGGACAATCTCCGCGACAACAATAACAGGCTCTCCTTTATCTCCTCGGGACAGAGGACGTACTTGACATCTGAGGGTTCCTCGCCGGCCTGCTCGCCCACAAGAGCCAGTTTTACAAGTCATGTGGATGAGCACCAGTCGCGACAGTCGGAACACCATGCCGAGGCTCGGTTACGTCCAAATGCCCAAGCTATCTCCAATCGCAGGCAGTCGATGCAGCCATACATAGCTTCCTTCGATTGCCGGGTTGAGCTCACCAATCGTCCGCACTCGACAATGTTGAACGTACCGAATCAACGGGATGCGCCCACCCAGATCTCGGCACGACAGAGCGTCCCGAACTTCAGCGTGCCCAATTCTAGCCACAAACGGTTCTCAAGCACCAGTTCGGATCTTGCCGACCCGGTTCAATGGACCGAACCTGAGATGCCTAGCAAGCTTGGCCGAAAGCCTCCACCAACTGCGCTGGCCTTGTCACGCCCCCTGTCCATTGTGGTAGACCAGCCGTCACCGCACTCTCCCATTTCGCCCAACAACGTTCTTTCTCGTAAGCTTGAAGCCATCTCCAGCCGCAACGTCCAAGAAGAGAACCCGCAATCACCCGCTGTCTCTGTCTTCTCGACTTGGGTACTCAGCCAGTCGGCCTCGGAGAAAGAAAGGCTCCCATCCCGAGGGTCGAGCCTCACCAACGACTCAAGCTCTTCTACCATCACGCTTTCCGATAACAAAAACTCGAAGAAATATCGGAGTATGATTACTATGTGCCCCAACAAAGAGCTGGCGGCAGAGCCGTCTCCAGAAGTGGAGCGATATATCCTGCCTACTGTTCAACTTCTTGGTAGGGGACAGTCCCATCATTCGACCCATTCGCATGATGTTGCGCCGAGGAGTGCATCATCGTTTGATACAGACCGACGACGCACGATGATGGCCAGCATCCACGACACCAGTCTCAAAAGAGCAAGCTACTCGGTGGAGGAGAGGACGCCGCGCAGGTCCATGATCAGCCTCGGTGACCATACCTCCAGCGACCCTGTGGTGCCAACATTGCCGCCAAAGTCTACTGCACGCCTCTCATCCATGTCACCGACCCGAGACGACTCATCCAAGCGACTGCCGTCTACCGACCAGAGTAACAAAGGTCTCTTGAGCCGCAGGAGCATGCCGCATCTGACCAATGTACCACCGCCACCTGCTCCGCCACCAACCTGCGCTCTCCCGCCAATACCCAAGAAATACCAAGATCCGGCTCCTCGAAGCCTCAAAACCTAATTTCATTTTCTTGTCATGTTTTTTTATCTGATTTGTGATAAAGTTGATTGCTTATGATACCACCTCGGGTTGCGGTTTTCTTTACCATGTTATTTATGTGTATCATCGACTACTACTATTACTATTAACGTAGCCTATGATGGATGATTATCACGATGGAGTTGTTATTGTTTCGAAGCCGCCTGCGAGATGTTCGGATCTCTCAGGCTAGCATCATCCGGTCTGGGGGGGGGGCGTCTGAAGCGGACAGTGCCTTCAGATATAGTACCTCCTACGAGGCCTGGGGCGTATCACGATATTGCTTTCTACTTGATTTGGACTATCTGATTGATTGACCAGACAGCGAGTCGGCTTTTGTACGTAATCATAGTTAGCTTACCAAGTACGCAACTGTAGTGCGTATCTGTTATTGCGGAATAAAAAGTCAACATATCCGACCATTACGTGTCGCGAATAACCAGACTGAAAGCGTCGAGGTGCTTCACTCATACACGCAGTATTTGGGTTGACATGTGCATGTGAATGTCAGCTGGAGAGACGTGGACTGCCCGTATTGGTGATGCGTCCGGAAGTGTTTATAGACAGATTGGCGTATCATATCATTATCATAATGTCTACCTAGGTACTGACCGAATTAGTACCGTAGTTTTGGTTGATGGTCCAAGGCAATATCTCCGATAGCAAGTGCGAGGTTAACCTTGCAGTGTTGATGTAAAGGTGTTGAGTCATTGCATAGGCCTGCAATTGCTTCCAGAACTGGAGATGATAAGAACAAGCTGGATAAAGGCGGCCCCTCTCCAGGCTGGCAGGCGGGATGAGCGATACAGTTCGATTTCGCCCATTTCAAAACTGCACTTTCTAGCAAAATAAACCCTCCCGCATACAAAAATTCCACGACGACGAGCTTGACCAAACCTCAGCGATTCTACCATCGAATTTCGGACGTCTCCAAAGCAGCTCCTACAGTCCAGCATCCACCGAATAACCCTTTTGCTGCTGGCAACAGAAATACCGCCAACATGTCCAACAAAGCTAGGTGCGCACACACAAACACACAAATCTGCGATCGCCCCCCCAAAATTACAGAAAACTGACCTTTGTTCGATTGCAGAGATTGGGCCGACGACGACGATCTCGATGAGACCACGTCCACCGAGCTCCCCCCTCCCCAGACCATTCAGAACAAGGACGGCACCAAGACCACAATCACATACCGCTACGATGAGGACGGCAAGAAGGTCAAGACCACGCGCCGCATCCGCATGGTGACCCACCGCGAGGTCGTCAACCCCCGCGTCGCCGAGCGCAAGGTCTTGCCCAAGTTCGGCCTCTCAGAGAAGGACCCCAAGGGCCCCCAGATGGACACCACGAGTGTCGGCGAGAACATCATCTTCCGCCTGTCGCCCAACTGGAAGCGCGACGCCAAGGACGAGTCTAAGGACGCCAACGCCAACGCCATGAAGGAGAAGCTCAAGGACAAGACCGTCAAGTGTCGTATCTGTAACGGCGAGCATTTCACCGCCCGCTGTCCCTACAAGGACACCATGGCCCCCGTCGGCGCCGAGGGTTCCGCCGACCCCGCCGCCGGCATGGCCGACGAGGAGGCCGCCGCTGCCGCTGCGGGTGGCGCCGGTGCCGGCAAGAAAGGCAGCTACGTCCCGCCTGCGCTCCGCGGAGGACCGGGCGGTGCGGCTGCCGGCGAGCGGATGGGAGGAAGCAAGTACGGCGAGCGAGACGATTTGGCTACGCTGCGTGTCACAAACGTGAGTTTTATCCATCACCCCCTTCCCCTGGCTACTGCTGGTCATGTAGCACTGATACTGATCCCCTCCACTTCAGGTTTCCGAGATGGCAGAGGAAGGCGAGCTTCGGGATATGTTCGAGCGCTTCGGTCGCGTCACTCGTGTGTTCTTGGCCAAGGATCGCGATACCGGCATGGCCAAGGGCTTCGCTTTCATCAGCTTTGCAGACAGGTCCGACGCCGTCAAGGCATGCAACAAGATGGACGGTTATGGTTTCAAGCATTTGATTCTGCGCGTCGAGTTTGCCAAGAAGGCGGCTACGTAACGGAACAACAACGGTGGGCGGAGGGGCATGGTTCTTGCGATTTACGGCAGCCACGACGATTCAACGAGAATTGGGTGCTGCGGGAAACGGTTCATGGGTCAATCAGGTTAGATTGCACACTGCTGTGTAATGGCTTACGATTTCATACAGTATATACGTCGTTCAAGAAAATGCCGTCCAGTAATGCAAACTTAAGTTTGGTGTGTAAAAACAACATCAGCTTCGTGCGAAATCAGATACAAGGAGGCTTTCATGACTACCCTGGTGAATTTATGCAGCAAGGGCAGCCATCTGCTTTTACGTCTCGGGCCGAGTCGGGTGTCACGGAAAACAACAACGATAGAAAAGTAGGATATCCCATGTGGGTATCAAACTGCATATATGCAGCAAGAAATGATGATGATATTGGTTGCAGAAGCTGATAGGCAAATCTAGTTTGTCACTGGAGCATCCTCTTCCTTTCCCTTCAGCCCCCCTCTCGTGGGCGCGCGATAGCCTCTACCCCTCGCCAACGCGGCTCATGCCCTACTCTACTCCCGCTGGAAAATGACAAGGCATTCTGATATGAAAAAGACGAGATCAGTTTCCCCAGGAAAACGCATCAACACGAAAATTCCTTTGCCACCTCTTCCCAACTCTTGCTGAATATATAGGTTTAAGTATATATGTATATATAATTCTTCTCCCTTGGCCGCTACTCTCAGGTGATGGTCACCCAGAAGAGAGGCTCGAGAAAAAGAAAACTAGGATTATAGTTTGCTGGGTATTGGTGGAATATGGGTGGTATTCATGCCGTGGTTTTCATTATGAAACGTTTGTCTCGTTATGGTCGTTAAGAATGGAGAGAAAGAGTGTAAAGAAATAAGGAAAAGACAAAGTATTGGGAAAAGTGTGGTCGATGTGTATCTCGCCGGGTCAAAGTGGTTGGTTTGGTGTCATGCTGTGTTTGGAAAACGATAATGTGGGCAGATGCCCCTGGATTGGGCTGTGTAGCGACTGTGGTGGTGTTGGTGATGAAACCCATTTAGATAGGTGTTTCTGTAAATGAATGTGCGGTTGTTTGATTTTGTCGATCTTCGAAATGAGGGTCGATGCGACTTGCGAGCAAAGCGAGAGTATGTTTGCGATTTCCAAAAGCAGAGAACGCGTGGTTAGATCGGGTTATATGCCACACCAAGAGCGAGTTTAGCAGGCATATAAGATCTGAAAGAGTGAATCTGGACCTGACGGTTGAGGTCGGTCGTCACGATGTGAGCGGGAGACGGTGCTCATCACGTGTTGCTGGGTTAGAGCTCGGGTGGAGAGTACCGGTCTCTTAATCCTCGTCGGACTCGTTTTCGCTGTCGGCGGTGTGCTGACGGGCGAGGGCCTCCTCGAGCTTCTTCTTCCGCTCGAGGTCGCGCTGGCGACGGGCGGCGTCGCGGGCGCGGCGGCGAGCCTCGCGCTTCTCGCTGACGAGGTAGGGGACGGCGCGGACGACGGCGAAGATGCCCTTGCAGCCCTGGGCGAAGTGCGTGCGGGCCTCGGTGAAGTGGGCCTTGGTCTCGTTGTAGTTCTCCCGGGCCGCCGTGGCGTGCTTCTTGGCCCGGTAGGCCTTCTCGGCGCGCTGGGCCTTCTGGAACTGCTCCGACGCCTGCCGCCGGTTCGTGATGAGTATGTTCTCGGTGCCCGAGGTGCCGGGCCGGGGCGTCGGCAGCGGCTTCTCCAAGATGTCGGGCGTCTCCTTGCCCTTGCCCTTGTTACCCTTGCCGGCCTTCTTGGATGTGGGGTCCTTGGCCATGTTGAACAGAGGCATAACCTAGGTAGGTGGTGGTGGTGGTGGTGGTGGTGGTGGGAATGGTTGGTTCGAACTTGTAGGTATGAGTGAGTGGCTAACTGACTGGATGAGGTGAAGCAGGGACTTCAGAATCTCTCAAAGTCGTAATTATTATATGTAAACGAGTGACTGATGGGACGAAACCGCACGAGGAGAGAATCACCAACATAAAATGAGTCACAGGCGATCATATACCATCTGTTATATATGTTTCCTCCACGCAGAAAAATCCTCCGAGGGAGGAGGGGGGGAGGCGATATCGCATGAACGGTTTCCATATTTGTTATTCCCTTTTCAGGCCTTGTCAGGGGTTTCTCTACGGAGTCGCCTTTTTCGCAGCTCGTGGATTCATGCAGACCGTGCCCATGAACTCCGGAGAAGGGAGAAGGGGTCCATGTCAACCAATCTCTGCGGGCAGGGGGGAGAGGGGAGATTAGTGTGAATGACAACTCACGAGATGGTAGTTTGCAGGTGTCGATGGGCCAAAGTGGACGGGCAACCGCAAAACTTGGTTGGCGGGCGATATTTGGATGGGTGCATAAGAATCCAATCAAACGCGTAGGTTGAAGATTGACGCGAACAGCATGGAACATCTAAGAACGTCTGCCAGGATCCCCAGGATCCCTGTCGACACGGCCATCTCCAGATAGCATCCCAGTCCAAGCTGCGGGTCAATCAGATCAGTCAGAAATGGCCTAAAAATGGCATACTTCTACATAGGAAGTCAGTGGTGGGCGGGCGATATATCGTCGCATTGTAATTTGGTAGCGCATTGAGGCCTTGATGATGGTCTATGTAGTAGGGGTGGTAAGTGCGAAGTGCGATCGTTCCGTTCCTCTGGAACCCAGCTATGGAATGCATGGAAGAACCCGATGCGAAACGGGCGTGGCCCGGTTCGGGTTCGTTGGGCCGAACATCAACTACTTATATGTAGGTGTATGTATGCACATAAAAGATGTAAGACTAGGTTAAGTGACTTAGTGATGCATGCGTGCATACAATTCAAGCCAGGAAAACGGCGCCTAACTGTAAAACATGCGAAAACCGCAATCCGGATCACATGTCTTTCCTGGGTGACAATGGCAGCAGAGAGTGGCCCTGCCAACTCTCTCGCTTAGGTACGGCAAGCCAATTCCATCCAGCCAGCAGTCCCCCGGGCCAGTGCGGCCACTCTCATGTTTGGGTTGCAATCGAAGAAACTTCAAGGCGTTTCGTTCCTGCCAGTCAATCAAATCAAATCAATCAATCAATCAATCAATCACGCACACATGTCGTAAGAGAAAGGGGAGGGACATTCCTCGATCTCGCATTGATCCTTACACTTATACTTACTTAAGTAGGTATATATCTGGAAAGCAAGTAGGCAAGTAGGCAAGTAGGCAAGCAGGCAAGGGGAAGAAGGGGTCCGACTCTAACGGCTCTCCAACCCTTTCTCCTCCGTCTTTGGTCCCCCACGTTTGGTGTCATAACGTGACGTAGGTTCCAGACCTGCCGTATGGACAACCGGCAATTCGCCCGTCAATTTCCACGCCACGAGCCACGAGCCACGAGGCTTTGCTGCGCTATTTGGAAGTATATCACTTAGCCGATGCAAAGGGAAATACGGGGTGGTCCAACCTCAGAAGCCAATGGACACACTTCATGTTGGGTTGACCCGGCCTTCATAGCTACATACGGATAGGTTTTTTGGGTCCCAGCCAGCCAGCCGTTTACTTTTCACCTCACCTCGACTCTTTCTCCCCTTCTTCCTCTTTCCTCTCCTCTCCTCTTCTCTTCTTGTCTTCTGACTTCACTCATCACCCTCGATATTCCTGGCCAGGCCGTCATCATGTCCTCTCCAGCAATTCCTTCAACGGATGCTGGCGAGCTGCGCCAGAGACACGCCGCACCACCTTCAACAGCCAAGGGGTCGCTGGACTTGCCACGCTCGGGGAAGGCCTCCGCCCACAACGGCCCGGACTCGGGCCCGGATCCGAAACCCCGGAAGACGTTTGGCCGCACCCCGGATGGAACAAGTCAGTAAGGAATATAAACCAGCGCTGGATGTGATACTAACCTAGGGCTCGTGTCGTAGTATTTACCGTACCAACCACGCATGACATGGTCTCTCAGCTGCTTGACCCAAGACAGCCCAAAAACCTGTCCGATGCCATCGTGCTGGCCATACTCGCCGCACATATAGCCCTGCTCTACTTCCTGCCTGCGTCTGTGAAGCAAATCGTTTTCGGTGTCATATTTGCCCTGTGGCGTGCGTCCTACAATCTAGGCATTGGCTTGCTGCTTCGAGCGCAATCAAACGATAACAAGCTCGTCATCTGGGCCAAGAAGTGGAGGCTCTTTGTGAATCCTGCTACCGGTGAGAATCCGCGCCCATGGCTCTACCGTCTCTTGAAGAGGGAGCTCGAGGCCAAGATCCCGGAAGACTATCACTTCGAGGAAGCTCCTCTCGAGTACAACACCTGGCTCGTATTCCGAAGACTCGTCGATCTGATCCTCATGTGTGACTTTGTGTCGTACTGCTTGTTTGCCATTGCTTGCTCGCATACGCCCGAGGGCGAGTCCGCCCTGGGCGGCATTGGTCGATGGGCACTGGGTCTGGTTCTTATTGGATTCAATCTGTGGGTAAAACTTGACGCTCATCGAGTCGTCAAAGACTATGCATGGTACTGGGGTGACTTCTTCTACCTGATAGACCAGGAGTTGACCTTTGACGGCGTCTTCGAGATGGCGCCGCATCCCATGTACTCGATTGGGTATGCCGGCTACTACGGTATTTCCATGATGGCCGCCAGCTATCAGGTTCTGTTCATTTCTATGCTTGCACATGCCGCGCAGTTCGCCTTTCTGGTCTATGTGGAGAACCCGCATATTGACAAGACGTACAACCCCCCACCGCCGCGCAAACGTGGAGATCCCCAGACGGCAGTGGATACTTCTCTAGACGCAGAGCCGACTCCTGCGGAGCCTGCAAGAGATGCACAGAGTGACTACTACCCCTCTGGACCTTCGGCTCAAGCCTCTCCCGCCCCCATTCACAATCTGCTTGGGCTCAACAATGTCGACCTCTTCCGCACCACCGATTTTTCTTCCATGCTCATCGTTTGCTACCTCATTGTTGTAGCAGTCGTGACGCCAGACACGCCCCTAGTTCAGCTGCTCTTCGCCCTGCACGCAACCGCCTGGAGACTATGGTACTCTGTTGGTCTCGGTGCTATTCTATCCCTGCAGTCTGCCAACAAATCATGGACACGCCATTTCTTGAAGTTTGGCGAGAATGCAGGCGAAGCCTGGAGGCAATGGAAGGGCATGTATCACATTTCTCAGGTCATGACGTACACGTCGTTCATCGCCGCATGCTGGAAGATGTACTCGTTCCCTAGCGACTGGGAGAACGGTTCGGCATTGTTGAAGCACGTTCTCGGCGCTGTCCTCATTGCCCTCCACATTTGGACAGCCGTCAGCATCCACGAGTCCCTTGGAGAATTCGGCTGGTTCTTTGGGGATTTCTTCTTCGACCAGGGTGCGAGACTGACATACAAGTCCATCTACCGCTTCCTGAACAATCCTGAGAGGTTCCTTGGCACGGCTGGCTTGTGGGGAGCGGCCCTGATCACGTGGAACAAGACCGTCTTCATTCTGGCTCTGACGGGTCACCTGTGTACCTTTGGCTTTTTGCAATTTGTCGAGAAACCGCACATGCGGAAAATCTACGGTCGGGAGATTCGCCAAGAGGCTGGTCTCACCAAGTTCATACGCTCCTCGCTTCCGCCGCCTGTCAAGAACTACTATTCGAGTGTCAACCGAGTCGTCGACGGTACTTCTCACTTCGTGGAAGACTTTCTGGAATCTGCCCGCCCAAAGCTGGCTGCTGGTGTATCAACCATCGTTCGAGATACTACTGCCTTGTTCAACAATGTCCCGGCTCGTCTCACACTCACCAAGCTGTCTCCCGACTTGGCAGGCTTCGACCCCAAGGACTACTCCCTAGAAGTGCGCGGCGAGTCCGCTGTGCACTCGACTCTGACGGAGCGGTCGACCGGCAAGGAGGCGACTAGGGCTCGCTTCCCGGGCGAGCTCAAGACGATGATCCTGGAATACGGTGCCCCTATCAAGGTCAAGTGGGCCGCACCAGCCAATCATAGCAAGAAGGACTGGATCGGGCTCTATATGGTTGCCGACAACCGGTCTCGCGACGTCACCGAGATATCTTCTCTCGGACGTTGGGTCCCCACGACGCCCGGCCAATTCGACTCACCCAGCGCCGACAAGGGCATACTCGCCGACGACCAGCCTGTGGCTGGCGCCGATATCGATCTTGTCGGAGGCGAGGTTCTATTCGAGGGCGATAAACTCTGGTGGACGCGTGGCGTCTTCGAGTTCCGTTACCATCACGGCGGCAACCACAACGTCATGTCCATCTCGCAGCCCTTTGAGATCCAGATCGGCCGATTCGACGAGGACGACGTCGAAGTGGACACCAAGGGCATGTACGAGGCGGCCGTGCAGGACTCGCTCTTGCCTCTGGTCAAGAACTGCTTCGACCGCGACCCGGACATTGCGCCCAATACGCCCGACGAACCCTTTGGCAGCCACGTGGAGCGGGACGGCAAGTATGCGAAGCGCGTAGTTTATGCGATCCAGCAGATGTTCGGTATTGAGTTCGCCCCCGCCGTCGTACCTGTCGACGGGACCGTCCGGAAGCTGGCGTGGAGAATATGCAATGCTAAAAAGGCTCTTGTAAGTAATTTATTCTATTTCGTGTCCTGTAAACGAGAAAGCTAATGTTTCCTTGCCCCGTAGGCCCCGTATAGTATGTCGCATTCCAAGGGTTCTACGACCCCAGCGGCCGAGAAAGAGTAGGCAATATGAAGCGGAAGAGGGCAGTCAGCCAGCACATGATGCACACCTCATGCACGAGTCATAAAGTAAAATATGCCTGGCCTTGATATGAGTTGAGCTTAGATGCAACGATGAGGAAGGCATCGCCTTGGACAAAACGCAAATGGGAGTGAAGGGAAGGGAAAAGAAGATGAATGATTATGGTGTCTCTGTTTTCGTATTAGCTACAGCGTCGTTCTGTATGAGATTCGTCTAGTTATTGAGATACCAATTAGCGAGAATCCTGCGGTACCAATCCGGTTTACCCATTGGGAGTACACTTTGCGGAAGAAACTTGACTTGTCGGATATACACGATGGCTGACAGGACCCTATACGGCCGGCCATGCAAGTGACAATTGTTGGGTAAGGGAATAAGACATGCTGTCACCGATCAAGTTGACTGTGATTCGTTATATATATTGCCCGCGGCCGGCTGGTCTGACCTATTAGGGGAATTTGACGCGATCTACTCCGTAGTTCCCCCGCAATCGCCCGCGCAGAGGAACCAACCTAGGGATTTGTGAGCTCTGGGGTGGCCCGTTATTTGTCTGGTAAGCACCTTCCCCATTCCATTCCGACGTCGCTAGCTGTGTGTAAGGGTATATAAACTTGATGCTCTAAACTCGACTCGACCCATCATCTATCCATATGCCTTGCATACCAGATACCCTTGGAACATTAACGATGAAAGTCACACAGGCATGTTACGATCTCATCGTCCCGGAAGAAAAATATCGAGGAAGACTGGACGGCTAACGAGACTGCACTAGATCTACGCATATCCTATAAAGGCGCTGCGTCCCATACCACTGGACACCGCTCGGTTGACCAAGCAAGGCCTCGAGCATGACCGCAGGTTTATGCTTCTTAAAGTGCGCGAGGACGGAAGTTTCCAGAATGTGCAAATCATATACTTTCCTGAATGCGCGCGTCTGTTCCAGACCATCGACGGGGACGACATCGTGGTGACACACCGCCCGGCGGAGACGGTAAATCACGGGCCCAATCCTGAACTCCGCGTGCCCCTCAGGCCGAACACGGCGGGCCTCGGAACTGTCAATATCCAGCTTTTTGGCGCCGATACTCGGGCCTACCGCATGGGCGCCGAACCGTACGATCGATGGTTCTCGACATGCCTGGGTTACGAGGTTATATTAGTATACATTGGCGACGGCCGGCGTCGGATCCTTGCGCATTCGCCCCGCCAGGAAGCGGAAGCGGAAGCGGAGACGGAGGCGGAGGCGGAGCGGGCGAACACACCACGTACCACAACGTCGTCGTTCTCCTGGCTTTCATCAATCACTTCGTATATGAATGGCAGGCCTCAAGAAACTGAAAGTGAGGAAGACGATGACTGGCTCACCTTCAATGAGGCGGCGCCTTACCTGGTCGCGTCACAAGCGTCGCTGCACGACGTGAGCTCCCGCCTACCTCCAGGTGAATTTGTCGACATGATGCGATTTCGGCCTAATATTGTGGTGGACGGTAAAGAGGTTACATGTTGGGAGGAAGATTACTGGGGCGAGCTTCTGGTCAGCCCCAGTTCCTCCGTTGGCGGCGGTGGCGGTGGTGACGAAAGAAGCAAACAAGAAAACGACAGCAGCAGCAGAAACAGAATATGCAGGCTGGCGCTCACGGCCAACTGCGGACGATGCAATTCTATCAATATCGACTACGAGACAGGGCGAATGGCGGAGGGTGAGGCCGGCACGGTGCTGAAAAAGCTGATGGGCGATCGTCGCGTGGATGCTGGTGATAAGTGGTCACCCATCTTTGGACGATATGCACACCTCCTACCAGCCCAGCAGCGCGGTGCTGTCATGACTGCTGTAGACCATCAAGATACCTCGATAGGGGTAGTGATCAGCGTGGGTGACGAGGTGACTGTAACGAGACGCAATGCCGAGCGGACTGTTTGGCGGTGGCCCAAGACGTAATAGAGGACAAGAAAGTGGGTGGCGATACACCGGGGAGATAGAGCAGCCCGGTAATATGGCGTCTTCCGTATCAGTGTGTGGTGCCAACGCAGCGACTTGAGCGATGGGAAACGGATGGAGGGAAAACGCCAGTGAACTTACTTTTCCTCACATCGGATAGATGGAAGACTTCGGACTGCTTGCCATGATGGTATATGTGTATGTACGTATGAAGTAAGAGTGAAGGTGGGTGAAGCAAGCAGATGCACTAGCAAGCAAGCAATCAAGCAAGCAAGAAGATACGTAGCAGCGATGGGGTTAGCTGGCTCTTCTGGCCCAATGTTGTTGTACGTCGTAACCTTGCAGTTCTGCTGCAGGTTGTAGGTTGCCATCGATTGCCGGCTGCGTTTTCTAGGCGGCGGCGCATGGGAGCCCAAAATGTCAGCAATTCCGAAACCCAACGAGGAGGAAGCGGTGCGGGCGCATGGCTCATGGCATCGCTTTTCGATCCAGGTACCATCCACGTGTTTGGGCTGTTCCTGGTTTTCCCAATTGAGCAACGGGCATGGAAATGACAAATATGGAAATCTAGGTGAGAAATGACGGGAAGAAAAGGCCTGATGTGACGAGACGGGACGAGGCGAGTTTGAATATTTGTATAACCACCGCCATGCCTGTGGTCTTGTTCTTATCATGCCCCAAACTCTAATAGACAGGTCACTTAGGCCACAACCACATGGCCCTTCACGGTCTAGATTAGGTAGGCACTCATAGGTTCCAAGTCAAAATGGAATGCCAATGAACCATCATATATGCTGTGGGTGTTATAGGTGTTGTGGGTGTCGAAAGTGTCGAATCCGGTCGGCCTGGTTGATTGGGCGCGCGGGATATCTCCAATTTCCTTGTTTTTGTTTGGCTGTTTGGATGGCAAGGTCCATCCTCCAGCCATTGAGAACGCCGTCTGCCTTCCAATTTACCTGGGAGGTACCTGGGTATCATTGACGATTGATCAATCTTGATGGATGTCAACCTTGATCGGTATCAAGGAAGGAGGGAAGGAAGGAAGGTACGTATGTATGTACATACCTAACCTAGGTGCCCTTAGTAGGCAGGTACTGTCTGTAGCTAAACGGGAAGCCACAAGTCTTGGGTTTTTGATGGCAGACGGGACTTCACATCATCTTAGGCACATTGACATTGACAGGTTACACAGCGTCAAGCCTTTATTCCGGGGACAAGACCCAGCAAGCGCGCATATCGAATCACGACATGGGTGCATGCGCATATACCTACCGCACTTGATCAAATTCAAGAAGCCAGGTCCTTGACATGGGCCAGCATCTTGCCCCAAGACAAAATACTATCGCATCATGTGCCTGCTCCCGGAGCTTCATCTCAAGCACAACATGGAAGCGCATTGGCCGCAGTACTTTTCGATTGAGCAGGCAAAGGGTTAGTGCGTAGGCGTCCCTGCTGCTTGCTTCTTTTTGACATAAGTTTGTTTCGTAAGCGTACATGACATGGTTGTGCAAATCGCCCCTATGAATCCCCATGATTTTGAATCCCAAAAACCCCAACGCAGGTACTGTGAGACCGCAACTTTTCATTCCCCTAAATTATGCGCCATCAACCAAATCTAAAGAGCGGAAAGGGGAAGAACGAAAAAATGAGAAGAAAAAGACCCTGTCCTATTCTGTCCGTACGCCATTCCGTAACCGTGCCAGTCCGTAAAAGGCATCCGTCTATGTCTGCGATTTTGCAGAAAGCCCAGCACGCCAAACACCAACCCAAGGAAGGAGACTAGAATACAATAGGGTGTTTCTGGCTACATGCGTGTGTGTGCCTTGTCGTTAGGTTAGGTTGAATCACTGCAAGAGAATCTGAACCGAGGCTTTGCGGACTATGACCTGTGCCACACATCCACTGCCGACGGCTCTCTGCAGGAGGCGGCCCACCAGGAACTTGCGCGTAGCGAACAGAACCTTTCCAGAAGGCCTGACCCGTAATTCGGTATTGGTATCAGAGAGCTAACAAGGGCAGGCCTGCTCGTTTACCGCCAACGACCAGCGAGACATGGCCACCGCACTATCATCATAGTTAATATCCATTTGTGCGCTGAAGGACGGTGTACTGGACATCATAGGGGGCCTGGAATATCCCTTTGGGCCATGACCCAATGTCGTAAAGGAGGATGCTTGCCTCTCGGCTTCGTTTCCACTCACCTGAGGATCCAATGTTCCGGGTCATCGCCCGCGGCGCCTAACGGGCATCAGATGTTATGGACGCAAGCCCGGCAGGCGTGTACCTTGCAGTACCGGCACTCGAATATCCACCAAGACGGCCCGGAGTGGCACAGGTTGCACGTCCACTGGATGAGTGTGCTGTCTGACTTGATCATCTTGAATGAGTGGGCGCAGTTGTTGGCGACAGCCATGGTGACGGTGCTGTGAAGTGGCGATGGTGACTTTCGAGTGACTGTTTTCTCACGATGGTGTGGTAGGTGGGCGATGAGAGGTCAAGCCAGCTACTGGTTTCTACCAATGGATCAGGATGGGTTCTCAACGATGCTGGTTTGCGCACGAGGGATCTCTTACTACCGTGCTGAAAGTTGAGTGTGTGTTCGGAAGAAGATGCTTCTTGGATGCAAGTAGAGTGGTCTGTAGAGTGGAATAGACAGGCGGTAAGAGGTAACGAGGACATAGGGCCTTTTATGTTCCTCGCAGAGGCCCCAGAGACAGAGACACCGTCAATGCTTCCTGAAGCTCCACCAGTATTGTTTGCGGCGGTTGGACACCAACGCGGTAGAGTGAGGATGCGTGTTTGTAGGGCTGGCAACGAAAGATGGGGCGGCGGGTGGATGGAGATGAGGAACTTGCGATGATAGAGGAAGATTGGACTGAGTAGATTCGGGTAGTCGAGGCGAGAAATGAACTGTCAAGTGTATCTCGATGTATTGTCCATGGGGTCATGGGGGGCCTCGATAGAAAGAAAAGAAAAAGCGTGGGCATGCGTAGCACGGTACTCAGGAGAAAGAAGGAGGCTCAAGCTGGAAGAAGTGATGTCGTACACAAGGCTTGTCTCAGTATATCAAGCTCCATGGGCCGTACCCAGGTAGCTACTTACATGACATGTAGTGTGAGCAGACGGAAAGCTTCCCGGAGGCACCAACTCCATCTTCCGGCAAGGCAAGGGGTCCAGGAAAGGGCATCAATTGGGCTACCGGGCGAATTTGATTGACATTGACAGGAGGCCATGGTGGAACAAGGTCCTAATTTTGACGACATGGGGAGCGGATATGTGGGTTCGTCAAAGTCTATGTCAGTCGCTCGACTGGACTTCTTGACTTGGGAAAGGAAGGACGGCAGGGATCAGGGGGGCAGACTAGAGTAGTCAGGCATGTATCGGTCGATTTCGTAGCACGGTAGTGGTAAAGTGGTCATAGGTAATAAGTAATAGGTGATAGGTAATAGTAGAAGTAAGGTGGCAGCGACGTCAAACCAAGTCACAAACCGCCGTTTACCTCTCTCTCTCTCTACCTGGGGGCTCACATTTCCATCCCACCCGGGTGTTTCTTGATTCACAGAAACAGCAAATGCATTTCGAAAGAGACCTTGTCCCTGTTCTGCCCCTAAGGTGCAGGTACAAATCAACACTATCCAAATCTGATTGGTCGAGGTAGATATACCCTACCTACGTTGACGGAGTAGGGGATGTGCGTATATGGGTAAGTATGTATGGTGGTACATTGATACCATACATCGGGGGGAGAGATGGAATTGAGGGTATGACGTGACTTCACTGGGACCCCGACGACAACTGTCAAAGGCCGGTCAAGAAAAAGCCAGAGACGGCCTGCTCTGCTCTGCTTTGCTGTGCATTGCTTCGCAGCGTCAGGGCATGGGCGGGTGTGGAATGGCAGGCACGGGCGATTTCAAGTGCAATAGTTCGCGCATAGAAGAGCATGTTGCCTGCAAGAGATTCCTGAAAAGACAGGGCAGAGCGAGATGGTGTGTAGACAACATTGGAGTTTCTTTACCGGTCGCTGTAGGTCAACCCTACAAGTTGAAGAAAACATGCCGGCCGGGACGAATTGGAAAAGGGTATGATAGACACATCTCAAAGGTACCTAAATCACGCATTCATGGGTCGAGGAAGAGGACATATCAAACAAACCAAGCCTGGTGCCGGTGCCCCCCCATATAGTTAGGAGGTAAAATTGACCAGGGCTCGAGTCTGAGAGGAGGGAAGGGGAGGGGGAAGGAAAGAGAGAGAAAAAGAGAAGAAGAAGAATAGAACATAAGAGAGTCCAGGGGGGAAAAAAACAAAAAAAAACAAAACACAAAACACAAAACGAGCGGGCTCGACTATAACGGTCTAATAAGTTTGTAACCCAGGGTCGTACTGTAACTTCTGAGGTGAGAAAACCAGAGAAGGTTCAATAAGGTGGATTAGTCCAACGCTAAGCAAACGTAGCACAGGTACCAAGCCAGTCGGATTACGGGGCAGTACGGGGGGCCTTCCAAGCCCACCAAATCCAGAAAGCTTCCTAATCAGGAGGAGGGTGATATCTCCGTCCTGCTGTGCCCATTCGGTTTGTTATACTTTCTCGTTGTCTTTTTCTCTCCCCCTTGCTCTGCCTTTCTCTATTGGTATCGGCATCGGCATCGCATGGCATATTCCTTAGGTACCTAATGTACCCAACGGTCTCGAGGTTCTAGACTACCGGTAGGTCCAAGCCTAATGTGGGCGCGGTCGGCAGGTTTCTCTGACTGCCCTGATGAGTAAATAACACCAGCAACTACGAAACCTTGAGGCTGGCTGTTGCGACCCCTAAAAATAGGTACCTGCGGGGATACATCACACAGTACCTACCTGACTTGTGCAAACGGTTGACTTGTCGCAAGGTCTAGGCACAAGAAACGATGCACAGGGAAGGCATATGGCATGGACAAGGACAGGGACAGGGCAGCCAGACCGGCACGGCAATCCACGGCACGAACGCTATCTTAGTACATACGGAAACAGAGCCATAAAACCATCTTGCCATGCAGCAATGCAGTCATGTGTGTATTAGGTCTTGTGTGTGTGTCCTTGTCGTCCTGGATCGACGGGAGCCACGCCCCCGAAATCTACCTCTATCGTGGCCATATTCGTGTGCCAGCCACGGTCAGATCGGAGAGCCAAGCCAGCTAAAAGCTCTGTGGTGAAATCAGACCCAGTATTTACTGCAGATGTTTGCGCGCAAGACGGTTGACGGGCAGGCATTCAGACATTCTCTCCCATTCATGCATGCATTCAGACCTACATACATGCATGTCGCTTGACGTGGTTACTTAGGTTAGACAGGACGAGTTGGAAGGCGGTTGATACCGAGTCTTATGAGACATGCCACTTTTTTCCCCATCTGCCAAAAACCCAGGCATATTGAAAGGCTTGGTTTGGATATAGCCGGCCACATCGACATACAATCCGGTGTGAGATTTTGGCTGCGAGATATAGAGGTGTCTAAGACACGTCACTTTGGGACTCCAGTTATTTACCACCACACTCTCTCCGTGCTACAAGCGTATTGTTATCATTGGGCGTAGGCAGATAGCAGCTATGTGCCTGGCGAGTTAGTTCGATGTCGCCTGTATCACTCACATCATCTTGCCCCGCATCGCATCAGATCAATCCGTCTGTTAGATGGAATTTATGAACCTCCGTGCACCGTCGACCGTCGACCGATAAATACAAATATGCATACAGAGTTGGGTCCATCCAGCGCGTCTTCGGGCATTGATGACGTAGCTGTAGCCAAGTTGGAATAAGTAAACCTTCTCACTTGGTAGGCGAGATGATGCCTGCCAGGAAGGAGAGAGGGATCAAAGCAATCGCAACGCATGGCACGGCATAGCACGGCATGGCATGGCCTCGCCTCGCATGGCCTCGCATCGCATCGCACCGCATCGCACCGCATCGCATAACCTCAGGCCTCTCTATATCTCTCTCCCACCAAGACAAACGCGCGGGCGAACCAATCTCCACCATCAATACACAACCATATGTACTCGATTCCATATACCCAAGCGATCATGGATGCGCTATCATGATTTTCCTGGTCGCGTCAATCTTGTCGTTGCCGGGAGATGTATCGAACGGGCAAGGAAGGATAGGTTCAAACAGGCGAGTTCGCTTTCCTCCCTACGTACGGCACATTTGCCGACTGCTGTTTACGTATACTTGACTTTGTAATCTCCTTCAGCAAACAGAGCAGGAATCGTGCGTGGGCATAGCATAGCCATTTGCTGGACAAAGCGAGCCATAAGCGAACTTTTTTTTTTCCCTCTTCGCCAAGGTCCGACCGTTGCGTTACCTGTCAACCCCAAGGATCCATTACAGGAGTGGACGGCACAAGAGCCCCAACCAAACTCACATCGATCACCACCGGCGCTGTCGCTGACCCCTCGTCTCCAATACTTAGCAACATTGAGCTCGCGTGACTACCATCCGTTGATAGACGCGGGCTTCATCGCCATAATAAAACAGACGCGCCCGGGACTCCAGATTTCCCTCTCTTTCCCTCTCTCTCATGTTGAGCGCCTCCAGTCCTGCCAGTTCTGGGTTAGCCCTGCGTAGCCGATCGGCAATAAAGCAAACATGCCTCTAAATACCACCTACAAGCAAATCAGTATATCTCCATAGGGGTGGGCTGCAATGATCAATGCTAAGGGAACAAACACGATATGATCAACCCCTCCCCATACAGGCGATTGATGTACCCAGGTATCATCGAATCTGACCAATCTGACCAGCACTAGGGACTCGGTTGATCTCGAATCTGATGCTGACTGCTGATGCCGCTGCCACGAACCAGCGCCGGAAGTCTTTCCGACCGGCGGCACGATCCATTAACCGATTGCAGCCAATCACAGAAGGTTGGCCGCCCAAGGTGAGATCTCACCTATTAACCTAGCCAGTTACATTCTACTTTTGACTCCTGTCACAGGTTTAGGGGGGCTATCTATTTTACTTCAGTTAGGGCGAACTTGTTGCATCTTGTTGGCCAACACGAGGCTTACATACACAGACCTGTGGAGATGCACCACTTCACCACACAGTGTAGCCATCACATACCGTGGATGTCGGGTCGGTGCGGGTTTCACGATACCCGGCACACCTACTGTAGGCTGTAGGTACCAAGTACACATGGCATGCACAGCACATCCATGACATATATACCTAAGGTTACGGGGCAGTGGACTTGGGTATAGTCCGAACACTCCATGATTTGGCCGGCCAATCATGAGTTGTAGACCGGTGCTGCCAGGCTGCATAGGGCGCCCAAAACAGAACGCCCCACAACTGCCCGTTCTCCTCCGGCAGGCCTTGCTTTATTACCACGAGGGGGCCCTTGCATCTGGTAAGCGGTCATGGTGGATGAACGGCGGCCCCTACGAAAGAACATCCGATTTTCTCGATTGTTCTTCATCAACGCACGCACCAAAAAGCAGCAGTCTGTTGCTCAGCGTCCACCCGTCCACTCCAGTCTGCAAGCTCCGATGCTGCAAGCACGTCGGTGGTCCTGAGGATGCTATTCACTATTCCCCATAATAGTATCCGCAACCAGTGTAAGAGATTTTGTTCATGCACGTTCGATTTCAAGCCCAGTTGAAGTTTGCCAGCATCAGAGATATCAGTTCATCCGTCAGTCAACATGATGTTGCACAGAGTGGTAGCCGAGGATGAACTCGTCTGATGATACCCTGCCGAGCACGAATTGAGCGAGTCCACATGTATGCGCATCATTTTCCCCCTTAGCTTGCCAGCAGCCTCTAGGAATGGCTGCCGACCCCTTGCACATCGAGGGAAAGGGAAAGAGAAGGGAGACGGCCTTCCTATTTGGCCTCAACTCAAGGACCTGATGCGCCGAACAAGGAATGACGTGGCTATGACTTGAAACAGCCTCGCACGCTAATATATCAATTCACAGTGCTGCCTTCTCATCCGAGCTCTGGTTGGCTGCGCCAGTATGCAAATGGCCAAATCGGGCATGCTTTGTCGTGGGGGGGAAGGGAAACAACGGTCAAAACACACCTACGTCCTACCCTACCTGCTGCCTACTCGCACATGCACTGGCTATGTCAGATTGATCGTGACCATTCACAGTCAGCCATGGACAGTAGCCTCCAGAGTTCCGGTCTATTGGAATTCTATCATACAGTAAGTATCATTTACGCCAGACCGGTCGGGCTCGTTTGGACAAGGAGGGGTATTTTCTGTTTGCGTCCGGTCTACCTACAAAGACACGATGAGTACATGAAGCACTGTATGTACATATATTTACCTCAAACTTCTTCGCTTGCGAGGAACACGAGGCACGGAACTTCTCGGGCGAGACGACTTCTCCATGGCTATTTCCCTCCCTTGTTGTCCCGCTACAATGGGCGTCGTACGTGGTATCAGGCCAAAGTTTTCGCACGCCTGTCAGGTACTGTACACGGACCATATTGTGTATAACTTTACTTATACCCGCGTATAAGGCCTGTATAACCCTGTATAACCACCCCGGCTCTGTGAGTCTAATACCGACCCACAATCGAAAACTTACCCATCCGACTAAGTATTTCCACAGTATTACTTTTGGAGAAACTCATAGGTTTTGACGCCAAGGACTAGCCCGCACCGGCGAGTTACGTCGGCCGCGAGGCCGGAGACAGACGGTGGGATTCCACGTTGCCATGTCAGGACGAAGCAAACCCCCCAAAGAAGCATGATGCGGGTGGCTTAACAAGCGTGCCTTGCTACCTGGGCTGAGCTGACAGCGATGATAGAATATGGAAGCATGGAACAAAGAATTAGGTCACTCGCAATCACGAGCTGTCAGTCTTGACGAGGAAGCTGATACGCTATGCCATGATAAAGTGTTGATTGCTCAAGGGCCGTCGTCTCCTTGCTTGATCCCCTCCCATCTTCTCCACCCAATTGAGGCAGATCCAGGAAATAGGTGGAGTGGTTTGGACCAAGTGGTCGGGAGTTGCGATCCAGAAACCGGGCAGCCCCTTGTCCATGCCAAAAACAAATTCGACAGAGCGATATCCTGCCTGCCTGCTGCTTTGCGTATTTGTATAGTAGCACATGTAGTGGCATGTGGTGTGGTGCACCAAGTGGTGTACCGAAAGCCACATGGCACGTGCAAGGATAACCCAGGCAGCGCGTTTTGTGAGATGTTCTCGAAAACCGTTGGAAGCAGCCGCCGATCCAACCATCTCTGCTGTTTGGGACCTTCCGACCTTGGGTTGGAAACAGGTTCACCAGTCAGCAGCCAGTGGATCTCGCGGGACTTCCAAATCCACGCCCCGGCCGGGCTTGGGCTTTGGCTTTGGCTTTCTCTTTCTCTTTCTCTGGCTCAGGCTCAGGCTCAGGCTCAGGCTCAGGCTCAGGTTATCGCAGGCTCTGTACAGAGCAGACTCCCTGTACATGTAGCTCTGGCCTCTGGGCGCCCATTTGAAACGCCCGTCCCCCCCCCCCTACCCCCTGCCTGCTTGCGTACTACTAGATAGGCAAAGTAAAATAAAGTAGAGTACTGTACGGACCGCCTGGGAGAAATGTACAGTAGGTAGTAAGTGACCTTAGTAAGTAAAGTATGCATCAATGCACGGCAAAGGCATACATACCTACGCCTACGCCTACGTGAGTACGTGTATCAATGTGATAAATGTGATAGAAATCCAAGCCAGAACCACCCTCTGATCCCTATCTCGCTTCACCGCTATCCTTCCTTTCCTTTATTACAAAAAAGGTCTCAGATGGCTCATTTACGTTGTTGCTGGGCATGGTTCATGGGTTCTCAAACCGCCCGCCGCGGAGCACGGAAGCGCTCTCTCTCTCTCTCTCCTCTCTCCCTCTCCCTCTCCTTCTCCCTACTATGTGTGTGTGCCTGTCTCTCTCTTGATTGGCATCGCATCAAACTAATCATTCCTGCACATATACATACTGTCCAGCAGCTATATCGGATCATGATTGTACGACTTCGACAGACAGAGTCGTTCATCGAGCCATTTTGATCATCGGTGTCCGGAAAATGGGCGAGATTACGTCGTCATCAAGTCATCCAGCCCGCCCAGAAACCCGCCTCTGTCTCTCGAGGTGGACGGTCCATTGTGAGCTTGACAAACAAGACATGACACGAGCTGTTTCGCAGCCGCGAATGCATGCGGCTCTGGGTGTTTGATGAGTGGATGTTCAAAGACATTGACCCATGTTACTTTTTTATTTTACTTTCTTCACCTTCAGATTGTTTCTTGCTTTGCAACGGCTAAGTAGACGATAGCAGGGAAGAGGGGCTCAGATCGTCGTCGACTTGTTCAAGGGCTCCTCCCCCGTTGCAATTGACCCAAACACAACTGCCGCCCGCACCGTTTTCCCACCTCCGGAATGTACAAAGCCCCATTCGGCCATTCAGATTCCCATCTAACCTGAACGGCCCGTGCGAGTCGCCAATGGAGATGAGACAGACCGGTGAGGGAATTCGAAGACAACCCGCCATACCGTTGCATTGCCGTCGCATACAACAATCAACCATAGTGCCTGAGCCGGCCTGCCATGTTGGGTTGGCATACTGTATATCCCCAGTCCTGCCATCTTCGGGCCTCATCAGACCATCATCCCCAGATTAAACACACGCGCTTGGCTTGACTTAGCTTACCGGCTCTACCAACAACCCAATGCCTTCATGCGTATTAGCGCGTTGATACTTTACCGAGACATGGCGATCTAGTAGTAGTGGTGGTGATCAACAGGCTAGCAGTAGTGACAGCCCAGACAGGGTTGTATATAGCCTAGTCGCGTATGTGGTTATCGGTCATCTCCTTCCTATCATCACCCCCCTCCCCAGCCCAATCACATACACTGCCAACTACACTGTGCCTCACTAATGTAGCCCTACGAGGAAAAGAAACGCAGTCCAGATAGGCACTCGCCTATGGCCCAGCGCACGGTGCACCCATTCCTTAACCATGATGGCCATGCCCATGCCCATGCCGGCTCCTGAATTTCCAATGGGTATTTACATGCAGTACGATATCAAAGGAATGGTACACTTCCATCTTTTGAAATTCAAAAGTGGCATGTACTGATCTGTATGCGACATGCTGCAAAAAGAACATGGTTTCAACAAGCGAGGTGGTAATAACCACCCTACACATACATCTTCATGTCGTAAACAAACGAAACGGCAGTACTTTTGGTAGGCTCATGATCCTTCCTACCTTGCCATGCCATGCCATGCCATCACTCTCTTCCTCCAAGCATCCGCGCCCATCCATGTTCAAAATAAAATTTTCCGCGGAATGGAGAGCAAACAAACCAACCTGAAAAACGTGTTTGCGATCTATCTCCGATCTAATGAGTATGATGCCTACAAGGCAAGGGAGTGTCGTGGTTGGGCCTTGATCTCACCTGGGTGAACAATTTCATGAAACATCCCCCGATTTGGCCATCGTCGCTCATCATTCGTTCTCCTGATTTCCATCGTCGCCGGATTTCTCCCCAATCCCCCCGACCAAGCAAAAAGGAACCAATCGGATGGCTTCGCGCGCCGGGATTTCTCCCAAGATTTGTTGCGAGATTTTGCAATATGATAGAAAACGAAATAACAGGGCGGTGAAGATACATGACATAGAATATGATGACGCAGTGGGCACGGCAGTTGTCGCGTCTGTGTCTCCTTTTCTCTCTGTACTTCTCCCCTCTCTGCTCTCGTTCCTTTTTCCATCTACTTGGCTTGTCTTCCCATGCAGCGCCTCAACGCCGCTTAGTTTAGCGGCTCTCTCTCTCTCTCTCTCTTTCTCTGCCAGCACATACATACTGTGTATACTTACAGAGGTGAAAGGCAACCGCCACATAGAGGTACCGTAGCTAGTCTAAAATATGACAGATATCACGCGCGGGCAGTGGGAGAAGAAGAAAACCGTTTAACGCATGGCTGTGATTCTTTTTGATTTTAGTAAGAATCCGAGAACCCGGTTGCTCTTTTCTACCGGCTTGGTTACACAACAGCAGACAAACGAACGAATGGCTGGGCTCTAGAACACGAAGTAATAGAAAAAACATGATATGAACAAACTAGACAAGCAAAAAGAAAAGGAAAGAACCCACAGCGGGTACATTCGCCGATGCAAAGCAACGAATGGTATGATGTGGCTCTAGACTTCTATTATCCTATCTATTCCTTTATGTGTTCGCTTTTCTGGATGCAGGCAGGTAGGTATACTGTCTATCGCCTGCCTAAGTACAAGAATGTATATACCACGCTCTAAACTTCATTGAGAAGGAGTCCGATATCGACCGGTCTTGTGTCTTCTGTCCTCAAGAACGAGGTCTCGGTCTAGGTGAATCATGATCGCACAACCTGAGATATGACATAAAACGCTTTCGCCCCCTTTCGCTACCGCGTGATTCTCGTAATCAGCCCTGCGGTACACAGAGGAGTCCGCATGATGGTTTGTTTTTCCATGTCGTCGTGCCAATCCGCCTGGAGCCTCCGAGCAGCGACATCCTCACCGCCCAACTTCTTCTTCCCGGCACAAGCATGATCAAATCAAGGCACCAATGACGATGATACTCGCAGGAAAAGGATCCGGCCCGTAGCGGCTTCGCTTCTGCAAAGAGCTGGTCCTTCACGACAAGCGCTACAAGAAGCCACTGGACCGCCTCATCATTTACGCTGTTCCGAGGTCGGAGGACTTCACGTCTCTAGGTTGAAATAAATCCCCGAACGACATATGCGGTTGCGAAAGTCTGACGCCTCAGCCGTTGCATGAGCGGCACTCCGTATGGAGCCTCTTATTCCTTCGGTCCAGGGTCCGCCTGCCCAGTCACCGGATCGATAGCCGAGGTCGAGCTACCAGCAGCAGTAGCACCTTCTGCCGCGGGTTGTTGCATTGCCATTGGATCACCAGCCCGTGTCTCCTCGACCGAAGGCACGCCAGGTGGTGTGGTCTCAGTCACTGGCTCGGCGGTGTGTTCGACCATCTTCATCTCCAGAACATCGCCCTCGGAGTTCTGTCGCTCCTTTTCTTGGAAGGTGAAGGCATCCGACAAATTGACAGCGAGGAAGCTCTTCGGCAATTTGACTCTGTTGCATGCGTCTTAGTGACTGACCATTGGCAATAACACAAAAGTAACAAATTGGTAGGACGGATCCCGGTTTTCGACTTCCACGTCCGCGAATTCCGGTGTCACAAGGGTACTTACTGGTGAAATTTAGCACGAAGCGTTTCGATCACTTCCTTCCAATCACCGTGCGGAGTCAAGCTCCGTCGGGGAGCACATCCGATGCAATGCTTGCTGTCAAGTTGAATATCGAGTGGATCATAGATGTGGCAGCCTGGGCTGATGGTGATGCGAATGCTGTAGGCGTATTCGCGGGGCTCATCTGGATCGACTGCCGCCGGTTGCTTCACCTCCGATTCATATAGTTCGAAGCAAATCTGCGATAGATAGTCAAGCTCTGGGATAGTGGCACGGCTGATCTTGGTCTCAAGACCGCCTTCCAGGATACAGTTCAGCAGGGTATAGATGTGCGATTCCTTGGTGAAGTAAAAGTAGGACTTGGCATCGTCTGCCTTTTGCATAAGCTCCAGATCTTGCACAATCTGCTTGAGTAGCGGAAGGGAGGTCAACAAGCCGATCTCGAGCTGTTTAGGGTTAGCGATAATACCAAGCTGACCATGATACCAGGCAAGTACTGACCTTCTCGCTGTCGGATATGCCATATTCTTGTGGACAGATGAAATCAAACAAGACCTTGGCCAGTTGATAGAGCTCCCGGAGGGGCTCAAATCTAGCATCTGTCTTCGCTTTTGTCGGCCCACTACCTTTATGTAGATGGAAATACTGCTCTGGCGCCGCCTCACTAGATGGGCGCACATTCATCCAAGAGCGCCTCTTGAAAATGTGCTTGACAGAGCGCTGTGACTCGGATTTCTCTGACTTGTCTGATTTGTCTGACCGTTCATTCGGGGGGGATGCAATGCTCTGGCTCGTTTCCGACTTGTTGTCCGATGCCTTGTTCTCAGCTTCAGCATTGTCTTTTGGCGTGACCTTACCATCGCGGCCCATTACGATGCCATACTCCTCCTCCAGCATGTGTTTCGGGGAAGTGAATACCCATTCTAGAAACTGACGGTTGTGCAGGGCATCGAATTTCATGGTGTCGTACAACTCCGATATCTTGCTAGGGTCGACCTTATCGTGGTCGCAGAATTCGCTGAAGAGCTTTTCCCAGCGCTCGCGGAACAACTCAGGATCCTCGCCACAGCACCATCTGGCTTGGATCGCGTTGACGGCATTGGCCTGAGCGAGCGATGAGCTGGATATTGAGCCAGGAGTCCCTTCTCCCGTCAGCTTCTCACTGCTGGGGTTGTTGATGGCGTTGAGCGAGTTGAATGCACCGCTCTTCAGCTTGTTGTAATTGTACTGCATAACTCGGCGATGAAATTGCATCAACTGAACAACCCTCGCCTGAACCTCGAAGGGTTCCGGCATATTTGGTGGCCAGGCGAATTGTGACGGACGTTCGTTACCCTTGCGAAGGAGACCCTTAAGCTTCTTCTTGACTTTGTCCATCTCGTCCTTGGCTGCGTTCGAGTCATCCAAGAGGTCTTTCCTCTCACGTATGAAATCTGCACTGAGTCCATCTGCTTTATCCAGGAATGCTCCAGTCCAGATCTGGGCGCTTGCTGTAACACGTCGCTCAGAACTGCTGTAGACGGAGACGTCGTCCAAGACCTCGCGGTTGAGCAATAGATAGTCATTACGCATGTTTTGAGCGAGCTCAATGGCTTGATGCCGAGCTGAATGGGTTGGCTCACCACCCCATTTCACAATGAGTTGTAGCTTGTCCAGAACGAGGCTGTTTTCGGCGGCAGTAAACTTTGACATCGTCACGCCTGACATTGAGTCGCTTCGTTTGGCTGAACCCCGAACCTTGCCTTCTCCACTTGGCATCTCATTCCCATCAGTTGGTTCGTCGGCTTGATCATTCTGCTTTTTGGGAGGGGAAGATGCCTCTGATGTTGATACTGGCGCGTCCTCGTCGAGCTTGGTTCCCTCGGTTACCTTGGGCGTCGACAAAGGGACAGACTCCTCTGTTTTCTTCTTACGAAACATTGGTTTAATCTGCACCTTTGTCCCAGCCCATCCGCCTTTCTTCACCAGAACGTTACGAAGGCTTCTAAGTTTCGCTTCATCTTCTTCGCCCTCTCGCAGAGCGACATCAACCGCAGCAATGACACTAGCGAGAGCAGCATCTCCTATGAGAAGCACTTCCTCTTGGTGTCCTTTGAGCAAGTCAATGAACGGTTGCGTGTGAAAAGTGAACTTGTACTTCTGCTTGGGAGTTCGGTCTGCGTGACGGATGACGGATACCAAGCCCTTGAGCTTCCATGAATGTTTTGGAGGTGGTGGGGGAGGTTCAGATTCCTCAGGTTCGCCCTCGGCTTTGTCTTCGCTCATCATTGATGGGGTTGCGGGATGTGTCGGGGGTGCAGTCGGCGGCGCTGTCTGGGGCGCTGTTGCTGGTTGGCTGGGGACACTTGTCTCTCCAGTAATACTAACCGAAGCACTCATGATACCATTTTGTATCATCGAGACCAAACCAGTAACGCTGGACTCGGACTTCGGCGGCGACATATTCCCACTAGACTGTTCATCTATAGGGGAAACTTCCAGTGACGATCTGTTGGCTTTCGAGTTGGGCGCGGCAGCGATAGGCCTGGGCTGAGCTGCTTGACCAATATGACGACCCGACCCTTGTGTCTCCTTTTCGCGGTTCTCACGATTTCCTCCTCGGGAGAATGGATCCGTAATATCCGAGATGGTGGGTGAAGGTAGAGGTGGAGTGACTGCACCTCGTCGAATCCTCTCCTTAATGAATATGTCCTTCAGAATACTGGCACAGTGGTTGTAGTAATCGTCATTGTCTTTGACAAAGCTCCAACCATTGACATCGATCACATAACTTTTGCCTTCTGCCCGAAGGAGATCGAACCCGCAAACTCGTTGACAGAACGTAGAAGATATCTTTCTGGCGGTATCTTTTTCATCGCTGGTCAATGCCGTGACGTAGCGAATCTCTTTGCCATGTGTGTTGCGCCTGACAATCCCATCAACGACCGGCGACTTTCTGGTCTCGGCATGGCAGAAGTTGGGACCGACGGTGTAGGCTTTCACGTCTTCCGCATTTTCCACATGCATGAATTGCTCGTATACATAGCTGCCATCTTTTTCGGTGATTGCACGGGGGACATTGAGATCTTCGACATATTCTGAGCTTTTGTTGCCGATCTTCCGGAAGAGCTTTCGTGCACCACCGCCATCTGACTTGGGGAAGTATATGATGATGTTGTGGTCCTCTCCGCTCGTGGGCTTCTCAACAAAAGGTTTCTTGAGTAAGGTACCGTCAACACTTAGGATATCGCCATCGTCGAGGAGCTCAACCTTGCGGGGAGCAACAGTCTTTGTCGGATCAGTAGGCTCAAGGGCAATGCCAGTCACATCTTTGATATATTTTGCGATTTCTGGCGTCAAGATGCTCGGACCGCCGTCTCGGCTGACCTCGACCCTTTTCGGCGTTGGGACTCCGACATGGTCCAGTAACTTCAGACAGAGACGTCTGTCCCACAATATCTTTTGCATCGGCACATCGTTTACGCAGAATGGCTTTCGGAGTTTCACATAAGCAATAGCTTTTTCGAGGGGAAAGCCATCTGAGTAGAAAGATATAAGGTAGTTGCAGATGGGCCAGTTCTCGACCTCTGTTTAGACGTTAGTCATAGTCTTGCACGCATCTGAAGTTCATCTGGCATCATATTACCTTCGTCAAGAATGGTCTTGTCCCCAAATACCACCACATCGAACTCTCTGTTGCCAACCAACCTGTTAAGGATGTTTCTGCTGGGCTTGCTTCTGGCCTTTGAATCTAATGCGCACACACCAATGATCCCCAGAGGTGCTGGCTTGGCCTCCTCTTTCTCTTTACCATGTGGGGTACGGTCGCTCGAAGGGCTGTGGCTGCTGTTCACCGTGCTGCCGCTGAATCGTCGCTGAACCTTACTTCTAGACCTAGGTCGCTGTACTTGCGGCTGCGGTTGGGGCTGTGGCCGTGAGTTGGGATCTGGTTTAGGTGGCTGGCTCTTCTTAGCCAAGTCCGGGGAGCTGGCGTTGTGCCCATCTCGAGGAGCCAACTGATGACTACTTCCTTGCGTTATCTGAGGGCTGGAGGAAGTTGTGACAGTAACGTTCGACAGGGTTGGCTCAGACTGGCCTGGGGATAGTCCCAAACCGCCTTTGTTGGAAGCCATGAAGACGGAGCCTGAGCGGTTGTTGCCGCCGCTATCAGATCCTGCAGCCGAGGCAGATGAGCTGGGGATACCACGGGCAGAAGCCAACGAATATAGCGATGAGATGGATAAACGTTTCCCTTCGATTTCGGAGAACGAAGTGCGAGAGATTCGAGCTGGCTCGGGGAGGTTTTGTTGGGCAACTAGGTCGGGCGAGTTGTTGGAGTGGATCTTGGGTGTGTTGTCGTTATCATCAATGGCAGATTCGTCGAGGCGTGGAGAGTCACGGATCCAAGGTTCGGACAGACTCGAGTGACGGCGGAGTAGGAAGGGCGAACGAGGGCTTTTGAGTGGTTTCGGAGGCGGTGGCATCGATAAACTGGCAGGTACGACAGCTGCGTCGGTAGTTCCCACTGGTTCGGCGTGCCGACTCTTGAAACTGCTTATGCTGCTGGACAGTGACGAGGAAAGGACGTGGGAATGCGACAGAGAGCGAGCACCCGAGACCCGGGGCGCACTAGATTCTCCACGACTAGAGTTTTTGGGCTCCATTCTGAGGCCAGTCTAGATTCCAGGGACCCAGAGACCCAGAGACCCGAATCTCGCAGCGTGGTAGGAGCTTCCAATGCAACAGCGAAATAGCCCGACTCGTATCACGCTGTCATCTGGAATGAGTCGATGGGGTAAGTCCACTAGAATTGACAGCGTGCTCCAAAGTTGCCCGTTCTGAAGCTTGAGCAGACGATGAAGCTAAAAACAGAGATGGTGGGGGTCTACTTATTAAGAGGTAGGTATCCAGCAAGAACAAACAATATGTACGTCAGGTTTCTGAGTCGGTGAGCATACACGCTGGATGCTCTGTGTATGGTATAGTAACTGCTGTCGGTTTATACCGGCTTTTTGGTGCCACGCGATCCCCGGCATCAAGGCTAGCCCATGTAAGGACGAAACAAGTTGTGCAAGGCAAGCACAGTCCTGTTGACCAGGAGAGAGGTGGGTTTTGGGGCTGGCAATATCAATTGGCCTTGGGTTTAGTCCAAATCTCAGTTGGTAAAGAGCAAGTAGAGCTGGGTTTGCTCGACGAGCTGGAAGAGAACAAGATATCTATCACATGCGCAATCGGATTTATAGCTGAAACATATGCACGATGACAGGAGGTTAATAAGGACGTCAGCCTGGGCCCAAGGTCAAGAGGTATGCGAATCGAACTCAATCCTAAGTTCAAGTTTCCGAGTACCTGTATGTGGTGTGCGGATTCTTCAATCATATCTTAAATATGTACGTCCGTATGCATGTATATATGGAAAGGGATTCAGATCGAGGATTGGGATGCGGTAAGATAAAATTTTGCTGGGATGTCAAGCAATGACGTTCAACCAGAGCCAACGGATGGGTCGCCGGCTGCAGGAGGCAACAAGCTTAAGCGAATAGAACGACAAAACACAGCACAGGGGCGGTGTGTTACTCCAGGGATGCAATATCGATTGGCCTGTATGCACATGATCTTATGCCGCTCTGTGCCCTGTAATGCCCTGTAGGCGTTATCGGCATGAGCCTGACATGAACTGTCGCGTGCTCAACTACGCTGTTTCTGATTGGAACGTTTAAGTTGTGAGCGGGATGATCTACTAACGCTACCTACCAGAGGGTTTCTGGGCCATTGATCTTGTAAATGGCGCCGCATATACCAAAAATGCATCAAGAAACAGGTCGTCCACAGACAGGAATCCTTGCCTCGGGAGGATTGACATGGTCAACTCTAGGACCACTTGATGATGGCATGCGGGGGAGGGGTAATCAGTCTGCAAATCGTCAGTCAGTCTGGCACGTTGATCCTGCTCCTTTCTTAGTGGGGTGTACGGTACAAGTCCAGCTCCACTACGATAAGATAAGATAAGCTATCTTGAAAAAAGTTGCTTGGGAGTGAAGGTCCAACTAGTGCGACGCCAATAGAAAGTGTCCCTGAGTCTTGCCGGCGCTCTGCCTCAATTCGCGTCCTGCAAATATCGAGCAGTAACTCGATTGTAATCGGCCGAAATGCCCCATTCCGAGCAAGATGGCCCCTTGGCCAAACGTCAAAAGACCGTGTCAAAGCCAACGTCCAAGCCGTCGCAGCAGCGCCAGAGAATCTTCGCCCCTTACAGAGTATGTCGCGCGATTCAATGGAGAAGACATTGGTGAAGCTAATGTTATATGTAGACGATAGGACTTGTGTCTTCGACCGATGTACCATTCACTACCGTACCGCTTGGAAAGACGACCTTCCAGCTGACCACCTCGGTGGGCCGGTCATTACAGACTTATGATCTAAAGCGAGGTTTGAACCTCGTCTTCATTACACGACCCCAGGCACCATACCAGATTACTGCGACCTGTTCCTGGAGGCGGCAAGTACTCGCCGCTTGGGGAGACCGCCGAAACGGCGAATCACAGGGAATATGGATCTACCAGCGGGGAAAGAAGGTCGGCGAACTCGAGCTGCCAGCCGATCTTGACCAGCCCATCAAGCAACTCCTGGTCTTCGGGTCATGGATCATAGCATGCTGTTCTAACAGAATAGAAGTCTTCAAAAACGAAACACTCGAGCACTACACTACCTTGAACGCGCTGGGGGGCCAGAACGGAGATAACGAGCTCACCGAAATCTGCACCATGCCGACCTACTTGAACAAGATCTTTGCTGGACGCCGAGATGGATGGGTCGAGATCTGGAACGTCTCTACAGGGAACCTAATTTACACGATCCTCCCACCTTCGCCCAAGTGCGGTGCCGTCACTTGCCTTCAGCCATCGCCTGCGCTGTCGCTAATGGCCATATCGTATGCAAACGGTGCCCTGGTTATTCAAAACGTGCTTACTGATAAGCCTTCCCTGCAAATACTTGCTGGAGACGAGGGTGCACCCGTAACCTCCATCTCATTCCGGACGGACGGCCAGGGGGCCGGCCCAGATGGCCGCAAGGATGGTGTCATGGCCACAGGGACTAACACGAGCGGCGATGTCACTTTTTGGGACCTCAATGGGGGCGGTAGAGTCATGGGTATTCTCAGGAGCGCACACAACCCCCCCTCTGGGGACGGACCACTGGTTCGTGGAGGTATTAATAAGGTCGAGTTCCTTGCCGGCCAACCAGTCATTGTCACCAGCGGTCATGATAACTCACTCAAAACGTGGATTTTCGACGAAACTCCCTTCTCTCCTATACCGCGGATACTTCATTCGAGGAGTGGCCATGCGGGCCCCGTCACGTCTCTTCAGTTCCTTCCTTCGGACTTTGATGGCGCTGAGGCTGGTAACAAGTGGCTACTCAGTGCTGGCCAGGATCGCAGCTTGTGGGGATGGAGTCTTCGTCGCGATGGCCAGAGCACAGAGTTGAGTCAAGGAAATATTCGCAAAAAGGCCAAGAAATACGGCATTTTGGCGAACGAGGTTTTGCGACGCGGTCCGACAACCTCACTTGACGACCTCAAGGCACCCGAAATTACCTGCATAGCTTGTTCCTTGAACCGGGACGGTGGCATGGGTGCCATTCCCGGTAAGCAGGCCCTATGGCAGAAGAATCAAAAGCAAAAGAAACCCGTGGGTGCCGAGATCAGCAGCATGACTGGCTGGGAAAGTGTCGTTACCGCACACAAGGATGACTCCTTCGCGCGCACCTGGTTCTGGGGCCGCAAGAGGGCTGGCAGATGGGCTTTTGAGACGACAGACCAAACAAATGTATCCACCGTTGCTATGAGCCCCTGCGGTACATTTGCCGTGGTGGGATCTACCGGTGGCGGGATCGATATGTTCAACTTGCAGTCTGGGCTTCATCGACAGCGCTTTCCATCTGCGCTTACTCCGGCGCAGGCAAGGCAAGCAAAGCTACAGCAACTCAAACAAGCCAGCGACGTTATGCAGCTTGAGGCGCGCTCTGCCACGCCCTTCGGCCCTGGCATGGGACGGCATACCAAGGCGGTCACAGGCATTGCTGTGGATTCCATGAACAAGTTCATCATCAGCTGCGGGCTCGACGGGAAAGTCAAGTTCTGGGAATTTCTAACAGGACGCCTCGTGGGGGAGATTAACTGGGCTCCGATGACAGCCATCACAGGGTGTCGTTATCATGCCGCCAACGACCTTATCGCGTTCGCCTGCGACGATCTTTCGATTCGTGTTGTCGATATTGAAACAAAACAGACAATTCGAGAGTTCTGGGGCTGCGAAGGTAAAATCAACGATTTCACATTCTCCAACGACGGGCGTTGGATCGTCGCGGCATCGCAAGACGGTCTTATTCGCGTATGGGATCTCCCTACGAGCCATCTGATCGATGCCATTCGCTTGGAGAAGCCTTGCACAGCCTTGGCTTTCTCGGCAACTGGTGAATATCTGGCCGCTTCTTGCGAGAACCAATTGGGCGTCAACATCTGGACGAACAAAACCTTGTTTACCCATGTACCAACGAGGCAAATCTCAGAGAAGGAGATTGCACAGGTCGCTGGCCCCACCAGCTCTGGAGAGGGGGGTCAAGGGCTCGTTGAAGCGGCTTTCGAAGAGGTCACTACGGCGGAGGTGGAAGACGCTGTGGCTGCTCCTACACTCGATCAGCTAAGTGCGGATATGATGACTCTGAGTGTGGTCCCACGCAGCCGCTGGCAGACTCTGTTGCATCTGGATCTCATCAAGCAGAGAAACAAGCCAAAGGAAGCGCCCAAGTTGCCCGAGAAGGCGCCTTTCTTCCTGCCTTCAACGACAGGGCCTAACGTGGATAAGTCTGATAAGCCAATCCCAGAAACCCTTGATGGAGACGCAAATCAATCGCGGATCATGAAATTTGATAGGAACCGACAAGAGGAGGCCTTTACTAGCAAACTGCATGCGGGTGCCGCCTCTGGAAACTGTAAGATACTTCTCCGCGCCTCTTGGCTTCCTCTTAACTTTTTACAAGCTTGCTAACTTTTGCCTCAGATGATGCTTTCATTGATTACCTCAAGGTTTTGTCTCCATCGAGCGCCGACCTAGAGCTCCGATCACTGTCGCCCAGCGGCGACGACTCGGAATCGAACGAGTTGCTCCACTTCATTCGTGCGCTCACCAACCGATTGAAGGCCAGGCGCGATTATGAGCTGACGCAGGCGTGGATGACCGTCTTCCTGAGGCTGCATTTCGACCTGGTCATGGAGAACGATAACCTGATGGCCGAGCTTGCAGAGTGGAAGAAACACCAAGCGCAGGAATGCGATAGGATAGACAACTTGGTTGGTTACTGTGGTGGAGTGGTAGGGTTCCTGAGGAGCCCGCGCACATGAGTGTCATAATAGCATATAGCGAGTGACGAACGTAGGGCTGTTCGGCCAGTATTATCCCCATTGTTAGATGCATGTTGTACTTCCACACATTTAAGATCCAGCAATTGTTCAATATCAAAGGGGTTTAGGGGCCGCTTATCCCAGTGTATGTCATGCAGTAACAGGCGGAATTGCTAACACAAGGCAAAGGACAGAACGAGCTTCCAAATATTTAGCCTATGTACTCTACAGAATATGCGCGGGACCTTAAAGTAGCTCGGGCGCTTGAATGCTCTTCAGTAAGTCTCTGTCAGGCCCCGAGAACATCCAAATTCTCGAGTGGAATACGACTTGGCGGACTGGATGGTTTTCCTTCACCTGGGAGGCAATGGCCAACAAATACGGCTGGCCCTGCTGTACCGCCGAAAGTTGTTGCATCCAGGTGGCCTTTTTATCCTTCATTGTGGGGCACAGTGAGCTGCATCTCGGGGATGTTTGTGTTCCAACGTCGTCGCAAATCCTCCCCGCGCTCCACGGTATGTGGCTGACCACAGGTGAATCAGATCTTGGCAATGAGTTATTTGCCCTCGATCTGGCCATCAAACTCGGGCCATGAGCGATCAGGGATGCGGCGGGCCGTCAGGAAACTTTCTAGGTGATCGTTGGCCTCCTCGAAAGATTCCGTGAATTTGTGTCCTTCTGGAGTCTGAAGTGTTTCCCGTACTCGATCGAGTACCATCTTGCGTTTCTGGTATTGGTTCAGCTTTTCGTCTGATTCCAGAAGCTTCTCGTTGATGTCCATCGCCGCGCTTCCGGCCAGAAAAGGAATCTGCCTGGTCTTATCGAGGACCCGGCGAAACTCAACGGACTTCCTGTCTCGCAGAGGCTTTTCAGCATTGGCATGGGGGAAAACGGGTCCTTGGATATTGCCTCCTTGAGCCACGTTGCGTAGGCATTCAATGCTAAAGGCTAGCTCCAAGCTCCGGGGTTTTTGAGGACGCACGGAGGCCGGGTGTGGAAGACACTCTTCTCCTCGACGGAGGCGGGTTGAAGTGGGTTGGTTGCGCCTCCCATTGTTCACTTCGGTAGCTGTGGTCGATTCGGGGGATGATCAATATCTGATCAAGCTGATACTACCTCTAGGACCACTAAGAGCCCATTGGCAATCAAGTCACAAATTGCCATGGTTGTCTTTCGAGATTGTGAGTCCTCCTAGCCTACATCAAGACGACCTGGCATGCCGTAGGTTCCTTGACCTGTAGTGGCTTTCCAGCAGTGCTAGGGATGGCCAGCAAAAGAGGCAGGAGGACAAGGCCATGCACGCCCTCCAAGAGCAACAACTACAGCCCAACAAGATTGAACGCACACGACAGCTCAGCTAAGCAGTACTGTCAGCTGTTCCCTGCCACAGATACATGTGTAATTTGCACACCGTAAATACATAAATTCATATTCCAAACAAGTGTAATTGAACATAGCACTAGGAAGTACTACAAGACCAAACACACTTATTAGAAGTTAAGGTTAAAAGTGGTTAAAGTGTGATTACCCGATTGGCTTTCACATCCAAGCAGACCCATAACCTTGGCTTAGCCACTGGCGCACCCCTGTAAGCCGATATCACACAGCCTCACTGAGATTTCTTTCCACCTATATAAACTATACTAATTGGTCAGTCGTCATCACCAATGGACACGGCCTGGTGGTCTAGTCGTATGATTGCTGCTTCGGGTATAATCACCCTTCTCTCTCAATGAGGAACTGTAGCAGGTCCCGGGTTCAAATCCCGGCCAGGCCCCATTATTTTCCTTTTTTCATTTTTCATTTTTTTTTTTTTGCGGTTGTATTCACTATATATGTATATTTCCCCCCAGTTACTGAATTGATGCGGTGACGCTATTATGTATATTATTCTCAAGTGCAAAAAACGATGCTTTGCGTTAGGTGGTTGCAGCATTCCTAGCCTACATAGTAGTAATTTTTATGCATTTATACAGCATAGCTCTACAGCCCGAGTCTCTGCGCTAGCGTCCGATATCAATCGGCCTTGGCATCGGAGCTTCCGCTGGTTGAAGGTAAACCAACATGTTATAAGTTCAGGGAGACATGCTATGTGTTTCTACTTATGAGCGAATTATGGGGTGAATATTGGCGACCTATGTTCATCACATCAGACCCACGAATTGCCGATTTATGTGAGTTATACGATATAGTTGAGTGTTCTACTTGACCGACAACATGAGCTGCAATACCACAAAGCCCATCAACTTGCAGACAGGCTGGCCTTCCGCCCGGCTATGCGCCTCAACCGCCATACTCAATGGCGCTCAGCATGTGCTGACCTCCGAGTTGGAAGCCGGCTCCGCTATGCTGTACGGACCTCGCATAGGGCACACGCCTCTGCGCGAGAGCCTAGCAGCATGGTTGAGTACGTTCTACGCCCAATCGACAGGAATGGGTAGTGGTGGCGCCACCACCAAGGACCGCATCGCCATCAGTAATGGCGCCTCAGGTAACTTGTCCAACATCCTACAGAAGTTCGCGGACCCGCTCTACACGCGCGCCATCTTCTTGGTCGAGCCCACGTATTTCTTGGCCTGTCCCATCATGGAAGACAACGGGTTCCGCGGGAAGCTGCGCGGCGTACCCGAGGGCGGCCCGGAACATGGTGGGCTGGATCTCGCGTTTCTGCGCCAGTGTTTAGCGGCGACTGAAGCAGAAGCGGTCCGAGCAGCTGCGGAAAGTGGACGGGCGGATGCGCCGGTCTTGAAAACTGGCCCTTCGTACCCGAAGGTGTTCAAGTATATCATCTACGTGGTGCCAACGTTCGCGAACCCCAGTGGGAAGACGATGGCGGAGCGGACGCGCCGGGAACTCGTTGGTATTGCGCGAGACTTTGATGCGCTGGTTATTTCGGACGATGTGTATGACTACCTCAGTTGGTCGTCCACTCGGAACGGGGATGGGGATGGGACCACCATGGGCTTACCTCCTCCTCCGCCTCCTTCTAGACTAGTGGATATCGATCGCGGGATGAACGGCTACGACGAGGAATGGGGGAACACGCTCAGCAATGGATCATTCTCAAAAATCATTGGACCGGGAGTGAGGGTCGGTTGGGCGGACTGTGCGCCGCGACTGGCCTTCGAGTTAGGCGAGGTGTAAGTCTATATCTTCTACGATCTGGCGTTTTTTCTTCGTACAAGACACTCCAGCTAATGACATGGTATTAGCGGCTCGTCGAGTTCAGGCGGCGGCCCTGCTCATCTGTCATCGACTTTCGTGGACAAAATGATCCGAAGTGGTGAGCTTGACACGCACATCCATACAGTTCTACTCCCGACGTATAGGCAACGATACCACGTCATGATGGAGTGCATCACACAACTGCTGGTGCCCCTCGGCGTGAAAGTCGAATCCAGCAACCTCCCTGAGAAGAAACCTGATACGGCTCTCGCGGGGGGCTTTTTCGTTTACCTACGGCTCCCTGATGAAGTACCTCATGCGCGGACCGTGGCATCTGTGGCCCTGCGGGAACACGGCCTACGGATCGCCTTTGGGCACTTGTTTGTCGTGGCTGGCGATGCAGAAAGCATTGCCAGGGCAGAAAAGCCGGGAGGCATAGCGAGATGCTTCCGGTTGTGCTGGGCGTGGCACGAAGAGAATGAGCTACGGGAAGGGGTACAGAGGTTAGCGGATACGCTTGCGTCGATACGAGAAAGATTATCGAGAGGGGAGACTATTCAGGAAGAAGCGATTGGCGTGCGTTAAATCAGCGGGATTACTTTTTCTTTTTTTAAAAAAATTAAAATTAAAATTCAAACAAAGTATTTGTTCGTACGCATATAGCTCTCTGTATGCTGGACCGGGTCTGGGCAGTACGGGCTGCGTTGCACCTAAAAAGCGCCGCCACAAAGGCCTCAAGTTGCTAGAGAGACAGCGACTTTCAGATTGTACATCCCGGCTCTCATCAGCCGGCTCTGCTTCGTGAGTACCTTTGCAATTGCTATATCTCGGAAGCGCCTGACATAGCTTTCCGGCAACTACAGCAGGCTATATGGATCCAGTCAACTAAAGTATGTATGCTGTTCGGCGTTTGTGTTTATGAAGTCCATAACCTAGGTCAGGTTACCTACTCTTTGAGCGTCGGCGAGGGGCACCTTTTGGCGGGGCACTATCCCCTGCTTTTTGTATGGTAGAGCACCCCAGGGCTGCACTGCTTGCTGGACCGGGAGGATGAATGTAACCTCGCTGCCTCCCCAGCTCCCCGACTTCCCAGTGACATTAGCGATCTCCCCTAAGGTTAGTGGCCCCAAAGGCCCCAAAGGCCCCAGCAAAAAGAGACCCTGGATGCATTTCTTAGTGGTATTGCCAAAAACACGCGACCCGCGGCCACCCATTCGCGTCCCCTATTTAATTGAATTGAACTGTCATGCTGAATGGATTGACTCGATCGCAGCCACCCCAGTTACCCTAGTCGGAGGTCTTCATCAGACTTGATGGTACTCCGTAGGCCATAGCCGCTCATGCGCAGAAATCAGAACTCTGGCCCCAGCAAGCTCTAAAGTCTGTCGACGGCTGCCTACACTTTGGCGAACCTTCCGATTGAGCACTTAATAAGGGCTCAAGCTTGATGCACCTCTTGAGCGTTGTCCAGTATTTGACCTCGCCTACCCAGCCAGTAGCCTTTTCCCCACGGAACACCAGCATCCCAAGCCCAACACCCAAGTTCCACAACCACCACCCACGAGACCTCACTCGGCCGTTGCTCACTCACACTCACACTGGCATCCATCTGTGGCAGTCGGCATACGATGCGATAAGCAACTACTTTTTCGGACAGACGATGCCTCTGATGCTAGTTGCCACTTTCACCTCCCGGCTTACGACTAAGCAACAGACGACAAATATAAACGAGAACAACCCTCGAGTCGCCCCCCAGCTTCCCAGCTTCAGCTCCAGCTTCGCCAGGAAACAACGGCCATGACCACATGTTTCGCCGATCATCGCCCAGCATGTTCCTTCCCACCTTCCTGAACCCCTCAGGGAGCCGCAGCAGCTCGCACAAGTCCAAGTCTTCGAGGGCATCCCCCGAGCCCACACCCGTCCGTTCTCGAAGTCCCGACCCGTCTTTGGCCGACTATCTGTATGACGAGTCACAGCTCGAGCCCCCGCCGCCGTTGTCCAAGGAACTCCTGGACCTGAACACTTGCCTCGAGATCCTCGCGACCATATTCCCAGACGTCCAGGTAGAGGTCTTCCGTGAGATGCTGGCAAGCTTCTCCGAAGAGTCAAGATTGGAGGTCATTGCAGACGCCATGCTCAAGAATCCCGCTGCCTGGGTAAAGGGACGCCGCAGGCTGCGAGGTGGCCTAAAAGAGGGTGAGGCCGCGATAGACGAGCCTCCCGTGCCACCGACCGAGGCTTTCAGAGGCTCGGATTACCGAAACGCTGTCAGAACACTAGCCTGGCATGAATTCAAAGGCCTGTCGAGATCTGCTATTGATGCAGTGCTCTCCGAATCAAACTACTCATACCTGGATGCTCGGCCAACGCTGGTGAACTTATCTTCCAAGTCATGGAAGTTCACTATATCGTCTATGTTGTTCCGGCGGAAACCGGTAACAACGGGCGAGGCAGAGAACCACCCCTTGGTCGTGTGGAAGTCTTCGGGCCAAGGGTACATAGTCCCGACGATCAAAGCCACCGGCAATGCAGTACTCGACAAGGAGCTATTCAATGAGCTCATCGTGCCCCTGAAACGACGCGAAGCGACTACTAGAGAAGAGAGCGACCGCACTCTCGCCATGACCCTACACGTCGAGGAAGCCGAGGCTGCTGAAGCTACTTATGAATGCGCCTGCTGCTTCACAGAAGCTACCTTTGAGGAGTTTACAGTCTGCAACACGCCCGAGGGACATATGATCTGCTTCCGCTGCGTCCAGCACTCCATCACCGAGGCCATTTTCGGGCAGGGCTGGCATCGGAGCATCAACAAAGACACTGGTACCTTGCACTGTCCTGCAGTGGCATCCCAGGAGTGCAAGGGCTGTATTTCGGCAGATCACATCCACCGTGCTATGATGCAAGAGAAGAACGGGGCCGAGGTACTGCGCAAGTTTGACCAGCGGCTTGCAGACCACGATCTCCTGTCGAGCAATCTTCCACTAATCAGGTGTCCGTTCTGTAACTACGCCGAAGTGGATGACCTATACCTGCCGCAGTCTGCTCGAAAGCGGCTGAGACTTCGCGCGAGTAATCTGCCCAACCTGATCTTCGTCATCGTCGTGACACTCTGCGTATTTCCTGTGTCCATCCCGCTCATCGCCTTCCTCACAGTGGCTGTCTTCTTTCTCTCCGGCATTGGCGTGGCTAGAAATTATGCAGTTTCACATTTCCGTGCTGCCGTCACCCGACACCAGCGCCGCCGTCACGGCCTCAGGTTTCTGTGCCGCAACCCGGCGTGCAGACAAGCCTCTTGCATGTCATGCTCGAAAGGCTGGGTCGATATCCATGTGTGTCACGAGTCGGAGCTGGTGGCGCTGCGGACAGCGGTGGAACAGGCCATGTCGTTAGCGGTGAAGCGCGTGTGTCCCAGATGCTACACGTCGTTTGTGAAGTCCGCCGGCTGCAACAAACTGACCTGCCCCTGCGGTTATAAAATGTGCTACGTATGCCGCGCCGACATCGGCGCGTCGAACCAAGGGTACAGCCACTTCTGTCAGCACTTCCGGCCCGAAGGCGATGGCAGAAAGTGCCTGGAGTGTCGCAAGTGCAACCTTTGGGAAGCTGAGGACCAGGAGGCCATCCTGCGCCAGGCCCGCGAGGACACGGAGCGCAAGTGGCGAGACGAGAACCGCGATCTCTCGGTCGCGGAGCGGGCGTATCTCGACACGGGCGTCGCAGCAAGTGGCGGCGGCGCTGGCAGGGCTGTGCAGAGAGTGTTGACGACGGGCCGCCTGCCAAGTATCAACGATGTCTTCGACTTCTTCGTGGAGACGCTCCTCGTGGTGTAGGGGCTTATGGAGCTAGATTGGTTGCAGAAAGGCTGACGTCAAACCAAATGAAGGACATACTTTGAGAGTGTGATACACATAACCATAACAGTAAGGGATCGCGATAAGCATGCATGGAGTTTCAGGAGCGCAAGCCAAACCAACTGGCCAAGGGCATCATTAGTACAGGGATTTTGTTTTGGGGGTTTCTCATTATTACATACATAGATCACTGTTCATCATATCTATATCAGGAGAACTGGAGTGAAATCGGGAATTACAGGACGGAGGGGGGCATGAGGAACCTGGGCACAACAGACCAATACAACTTAGAGGGGGACGCTTGCATGGCGCCTGGAACGAAACGACAAATACTAGTCATTACGGAGCTACGCGGCTCTCGCTTATACATAGGTAATCACTGCGAGAGGGGGGAGAGCAGACGCGAAGCCCATGCGCTTCACACAGCATGGAATGTTACAGGCAGACCACATCAATATCATACCCAGAGCTTCTATAGAGCAATTTAGATTTATCAATACCAGACAAGCCCGAATGGATGGACAACAGAATAAAAGATGGTCTGGACTTGGTTGCTGTCTCGAATTTGCCATACTTGAAATTGTATGTCGTACCTTGTCACGTCGGGAGGGTTTGTCAACTTAGCAAAAGTAATCATACACTATCACACACAAGAGCTATCGCCTGCCTCGTCCCAGCAAACCTCCCCTTCTCTTTCTCTCCCTCTCCCCACAATCTTAAATCTTAGAAGAAGACTCCGAGGACCCGTCGACCAACTCGGCCGCCGCGCCCGAGATGGCCATCTTGCCCGTCTCCTTGACCTTGGCCTGGAAGATGACCTTGTTGCCGTCCCTCCACATCTCGGTGACGAGCGTCTCGCCCGGCAGGACGGTGCCAGCAAAACGGACCTTGATGTTCTTGAAGGGGCCGAACTTTTCGTAGACGGCCTTGCCGGCGATGCCCATGAAGCACAAGCCGTGCAGGATGGGCCGCTTGAAGCCGCCCATCTTGGCGAAGTCGGGATCCACGTGCAGCGGGCTGTTTTTGTTATTCAAAGTCAGCTCTCCGGGTTTTCTTTCTTACTTTTTATCTTGTTCCTGTCCCTTTGAAGGGAGGGGACGCGGGGTACGTTGCACTCACTTGTAATCACCGCTTAGTCGGTACACGGCAGCCTGCTCCTCGGTCGTCGTCGACTCGACCACAACATCGGGCATCCGCTTGGGCGGGCTGTTGGCAGCCGTGGACGCGCCGCGGTCCTGGGGCTTGCGCTGGCCGCCGAAGCCGCCGCAGCCGCGGAGGAAGACGGTCGACTCATTGTAGAACAAGTCCTCGCCCGTCTCGGCGTTCTTGGTCAGCACGCCGCCCTTGAGGATGGCCGCTGAGCCCTTGTCCACCACCTCGATCAGCTTGGCGTAGCTCTTGGTGCGCGCCGCCGTCGGGATCGGGTACTTCTTGATCTCCAGGTACTGCTCGCCGTGCAGCAGCATCATGGGGTTGAAGTTGGGCACCACCTGGTCCATCGAGTAAGGCGTGTTCACATCAAAGGCCGGGATGACGCCGTAGGTCGGCAGGACTTGGAAGTCCTCGTGGCCCTCGAAGACGTAGGGGATCTCGGTCCGCTTGGCGCCGACGCCCAGGTTGTACAGCATGCAGTCACGTTCCGAATAGCTGAACTCAGTCTCGGGCGAATTGGCCTGCTGTGCTGTGGCGATGGCGCCTAGGTACTTCTTGCCTTCGCTCTCGGGCAGTGGGGCAGGGCTGGCTTTCTTTTGCTTCTGAGAAAATTACAAAAATCGTTAACATTTCTTCATGGCTACGACTAGTAGGTATGTATGTATTATACTGAATCAAGCACAGACGAATAGTGGCCTCATACCTTAGCAGCGCCGCTCCTGTTCTCCATATTCTCCATAATCTTGCCTACAGAGTCTGCCGCCTTTTCGGGGTGATCTGCCCGCTCGTCGAAGGTGATGACCTTGGCCCACTGCTGGAGCACAGCCTCGGGGGTAAGGGGCACATCGATGGGGAAGGCAGCGCCGCCAGATCGCTGCCAACGGGTCTGGCCGCACCAACCACTACCCACTTCGTACAGCCCACCGGTTGGGTTCTTCGGCACCTTGTCACTGCAAAGTGCCAACACAAGAGGAGCTATGTAGTCGGGCTTGAAGGCCTGAACGAGCTCCTCGGGCAGGATTGTGGCAGTCATCGCAGTACCGGCGTTGGGAGCGATCGTGTTGGTGTAGATGTTGTACTTGTACCCCTCAAGAGCGAGAGCCCGCGAGAAACCCAAGATACCGCATTTCTAGGATCTTGTCAGTGATGTGGCATATCAATTGTCTGCGAGTAAACTTACGGCTGCAGCATAGTTCGCCTGTCCAAAGTTTCCGTAGATACCACTGGTAGAGGTGGTGTTCACGATACGACCGTACTTCTGCTTCAGCATGATAGGCCACGCCGCCTTGGTGACCTTGTAGGTGCCGCGCAGATGCACGTTCATGACGGGATCCCAGAGGCTGTCGTCCATGTTGGTGAAGGCCTTGTCGCGCAGAATGCCAGCATTGTTGATGATGATGTCGATGCGGCCAAAGGCATCCATGGCCCCCTTCACAACCTTCTCACCTTCCTCGGCAGAGGCCTTGACGCCAGCAGCCTTGCCACCCATCTTCTTGATCTCCTCGACGACAGTGTCGGGGTTCATCAAATCGTTGACGACAACTGAAGCACCAGCCCTCGCCAGGGCGAGACTGTAAGCACGGCCAATACCGGCACCACCACCCGTTACCAGAGCCACACGGCCCTTGAAGTCAAGAGGCTCGCCCTTGTCGCTGGGTCCCATCTTCATCGAATCTTCAAGCAGAGACATGAAGTCATTCGGTCCCGACGGGTATTGAGGGTCCGAGAAGTCTGTGACTTTGTCCCACTTCTTCAGGATAGCTCCGGGGGTATAGCTGTCGTCGGCCTTGAGCAGAAGACCGGTGGACCGCTCCCAGCGGAGCTTGGCAACGTGACCGCCACCGACCTCGAAAATGCTGCCGTTTTCGTCGGTGTTGTTCTTGTGGACCAGCACAGCAACGAGCGGCACGACCCAGTCGGGCTTGAGGTTCTCGAGCACGTCCGGGGGCATAACCGTCTCGGTCATGCGGCTAGCAGCGATCGGTGCAATGACATTGCAGATGATGTTGTACTTGGCACCCTCCTTGGCCAGGGTCTCGGTGAAGCCAACCTGGGCCAGCTTAGCAGCGGAATAGTTGCACTGGCCGAAGCTACCAAACAGCCCAGCGGCCGAGGCTGTGTTGATTACACGACCGTACTTTTGTTTGCGGAAATAAGGCCACGCGGCACGGGCGCACTTGTAGGCGCCTTTGACGTGCACCTTCATAATCAGATCCCAATCCTGGTCGGACATGTTCTTGAAGCTGACATCACGGAGGATTCCGGCATTGTTGATCAGCACGTCGATGCGGCCGTAGTTCTTGATCGCGGTTTCGATAATCTTGTCGCCGTTCTCGACGCTGTCGTAGTTCGCGACAGCCTGGCCACCGGCCTTCTTAATCTCGTCTACCACAACATCGGCAGCCTATCCGCAAAGAGTGACATGTTAGAACCATTCATTGGGCCAGGAATAAGATTCACCCATAGAGCGCGCAGACTGGTAGGGTGTTGAGGTCGGGGGTTGGATGTTTACCTTGCTTGAGTTGCCCTCGCCCTTGAAAGATCCACCGAGATCGTTGACAACGACCTTGGCGCCTCTTGAGCCGAAGAAGGTAGCGTATGCCTTGCCGAGACCTCCGCCTGCGCCGGTGACGACGACGACCTGGTCGTCGTAGCGTAATTGGCCTGCCATGATGTGTATGTATTCGGGTCGGGGGAAGTCAGAGCAGTGGTGATAAGAAGTGTGCAGAAAGGGGGACGCTGATGATGAGCTGCTGCTGCTGCTTCACGATAGGGTATCAAGAGATTCGAAATGGAAAGGAGAAGAGTTGTTGGCACAAGTTAAGGTGAAGGGGGAATGTAAGGGAATGACGAAAGAAGGTTGGGGCCAATTATGTATCTCGTTCAGCGCCGGTAGGTCTGAATCAATCTGATGTATACCCGGGGTAGCTTGCCGCATCTCACTGGCAATTGGCGGCGGCCCTTTGTCTGTGACCTCGGGGAGCCGAGGCTAATCGCTAACCAGCTTTATTAGGCGGGCACTGTGAGCCCTGGGCAGCTGGGGGAGGAGTTGCTAATGCCGAGGGGACCACTATGCCCGATTGGTCCTGGAGCCTTGGACGATCGCGACGGGCTGGCTGCTTGCTTACAGTAGGGAGCAAGTAGTACCTTCACATGCCAGACCATCAATTCAATCCTCTGCAGCAGAGTCCAGACTGCCTCTGCCACTGATGGACGGACGATGGCTGACTAACAAGGTTGACTTAACTTCATCTTGACTCCACGTCCAAGACAAGTAACGAGGGTGGCCGGCCATGTGGTCCCATATCGACACCAGCTGCCAGGACTCACAGGTCGTGCGTGACTCGTCTCTTCGCCTACTACTACTCTCCGTCTCACATATGTTTTAACTCGCAAGTCTATTCTCCATACCTCTGCAGGGCCCAGGCAGTGCCAATGTTTACTGCGAGACTCGTTTAAAATAAGTTGCCAATAAGCAGGTGTGTGTTGATGAAATGGCATTCTGTGTCCATCTATCAATCTATCAATCCCTATCCCGCAGTTCGGTGCCAGCCAACCAGCTTGGTAAGTAACGTAAGTACATAAGGGATCCCACTGCAGACTCCTCGAGGTTAGGCCTGCAAGTATGTCATTTGGCTTTCTCCACCCCGCAGTCCCTCCCCACAATTACATCGCTGGGCATCATGAGCGACTTCACCGAGTGGCTGGCTACCAGGAAAGAAGTTGCCCGGGTAATAGGCGGCATCGTATCTACCCTACATACATGTATATGAGCCTCATTCTACGGGATCACCATACCTCTTACGCGGATTCTGTCTATGGGACACCCACCCACTCTGATTCACATCCCACATACACAACGAACACATGCTATTCGGCAACCTCCGCCCCTACTCCTTACCGAGACAACTAATATGTCCTCCGGTCCCGACATCCTCGACGACAAGTCGCCCATCTGCATCCCCTTTATTCTGAAATGCATCGAGGAACAGAAGAGGATCCGCCACTTGAACCTGAAGCAGCACGTCGGCTCCGACTCGGGAAAGCTGCCTCGTCCCTTCGTCATCGGCCTGAACGGCGTGCAAGGCGTCGGCAAAACCACCCTCGTCGGAGAGCTCGCCAATGCCTTGCGGTCCCAGCACGGCCTCGAGACGCTCGTCGTCAGCATAGACGACTTCTACCTGACACATGCCGACCAGAAGGCGCTGGCTGCATCTCAGCCCGACAACAAACTGGTCGCGTGTAGAGGTGAACCTGGTAATATCTTATCTCCTTCTCCTGTTCCTGTTCTGACACTCCTCCTCATCGTGGTTCTGCCCATTCTCACTTTTAATTCTTACCCTTTTTGTGACTTATATCATCATCTTCACTTCGCCACTTTCCAGGCTCTTATGTGAGAGACCGCACACGACAAACTCGCACTTGTGGCGACTGGTCAGACCCTTTACAACAATTACAAGCCATGTATACTCCGTTAATGGAGTTTCATTTTCCAAGTGGGGACTAATCCCCTACGTCATCTGAGCAGGAACACATGACATGAAGCTAGCCTCCGCCTTTCTCGAGGCCGTGATCCAAGGAAAAGAGGCCCCGGTTCCCCAATACGACAAGTCGGCATACGCCGGCGAGGGCGACCGGGTCCCCGAGTCGCAGTGGAAGACGGTCAACGGGCCGGGCCAGCGCAAAGTCGAGGTTGTCATCATTGAGGGGTGGTGTGTTGGCTTCCGACCCTTGAGCCCCATGGAGATCACCGCCAAATGGATGGCCCCGAGCCGCACGCTGCAGCAGCATGACCTGCAGGATCTCGCGTTCGTCAACGGGCAGCTGGAGTCCTACGAAGCCACCACGGCCCTGTTTGACGCCTTCATCCACATCGACGCCGAGCATCTGGAGTGGGTCTACGACTGGCGCCTCGAACAGGAGGTCAATCTGATCCGCGACAAGGGAAGCGGCATGACCCGCGAACAAGTTGTCAAGTTCGTAGATGCTTATTATCCAGCCTACGAGTTATACTCGTCCAAGCTAAGACAGGGCGTATTCGCAGATAAGCTCTCGTGTCACCTGAGAATAGTGGTTTCTAAAGACAGGAGAGTGAAGGAGACGTCCATAATCTAATCGCTGAAAAAGCACGGAATATCCATCATAGCAATCGTAGCTAGCCCTTCTCCCGTGTACATAGCAGCCATGTGTATAAACAACCATATACCATAACTCCCGACCATGCTTCGTAGTCATAAGAGCCCCTATTGGCCCAAGCAAATACTGTAAACGCGTATGGTTTTGGCCCTTGCTGGAAATCAAACAGCCATTCGTGGCGATAATCTTCGTTCAAATTCCGACTCATCATCGACCTGGGAAGGTCATCCGCGTTGCCTCATTCAAAGTCCGTCCGACTCATTAGCTTGGCGCCTTCGCTCTTCAGATCCACAAGAGTCCTGTCGATACCACTGATCTTGTGCCTTACTGCGTCTTCCCGCTCAGCGACTTCGTTCTCAAAGTCCTCTATCATTTGCCTCTTCGCTTGCCGGGCTTCCTTGAGACTGTTCATGACGCCGCCGAACTTTTCTAGAAACCAGTCGCCAGCGTCCTCCCAATCCCCGACAGGCATCGATGTGAAGAATGTAGACTGTGCTTCTCGGTCTTTATCAAGATAGTGCTGTAATTTATCGGGCAGTGTACCTTGACGCGGTAGTAGCGTTGACTGGGACTCTGCTTGAGCTGGATCAAAGTCGAAATCTTCGTTCCTCAGGTCATCGTACTGCATTGCAGCCAATGCCCCATCGTCGTAGTCAGGCTCAAAGTACCGTTTTCTGGAGCTCGATTGGCGCTTGTCGGATCCGGCACGAGGCATGGCGCTTTCATGAAGACTGTTCCGAACCCTGCTAGTCTTGCTGACTTTGCTAAAGAGTTGGCGGTTAACCTGGGGCGACTTCCTTGCAGCTGGTTTGGGCGTAGTTTGTTGATCTGTTTCTTCCCCTACTGAACCTTCTCGGTGACTGACGGCAGAGGATTCAACGTCGACAAAAACAGTCGAGCGATGGGGCCCTTGGTCTTCATCGTCCCTCAGCAGCTCACTGTCGTCCTCCATCTCATCAACTTCTAAGCCCGTTGCTGGGGTCTGGTAGGCCTCTCGCGGTGGCGATGACATCAAGTTCTGGGCCTTGGGATATGGTGTTTGGTTAGAGTAGTTGAGCTTTTGCGCACCCCGCAAAGGCAACCGTTTTTGGTGGTGGTTCAGAGACGGATTCGGCGGCGACCTATCTGGTGCTGTTTGGTAATGCACGTCGTCCACATAGGAGTCGTCATCTCGAGGCATTCCCTTAAGCTGGCCTCGGGACCGGGCATCGGGCGTTGAAGAGCTCCTCTGTAGCCCTGGACCATGGGCATCATTCACAACGTCGATGAATCCATCTGCGTTGATGGTAAAAGGTGGTCTGCTCCGCTCGCCACTTTCTCTCTGGACTTGGTGTTGACGTGGCGCGCTCTGCTTGAAGGTCTGCTGGAAGGCCGACTCTACCACTGGCCCACGATGTCGATTGCTAATCCTTGACTCATTGTTACTAGCAGAATCACTGAAGACAGAACCGTCCACCGTAGAGCCGTCCCAGAATGGTTTGTTTCTCTGGGGTTGCCTCAAGGGATCTGATGCGATTTCCTTGTTTCGCTGTGAATTAACAGAGCCATCTCGGCTGTGCCCAAGATGGTTGGCCGTGGGGCCTCTAAGAGCCACGCGTGCAGCCAAAGCACTCGAGGCGCGATTCGCGTTGGCATTGATTATGGGCATGCGCGACTGCGAGTGAGATTGTTGGGGAGGCGAGTTATTATGCGCTGAGGTAATAGGAGCTGGTTGGCTCTGACTCGGGTAGGCGAGCCTCTTGTGTGGACTGCCTTGGGGGTTGTCATGTACATGAGGCGCGGGAGGGGCAGCCGGGGCATTTTGCCCAGCATTTGTGACCCAAGCCTGCATCTTGTTTTTGGACTGCTGAAGAAAATGGCTAGGAGGCATTGGGCCGGGTCGATGCTGCTTTGCTGGCGTTTCAAGGTAAATGGCAAGGACTCTCTTCCGATGATCTTCGCTTTTGTTGTTTACCTGTTGTGCAGGCACGACGCGTATAGCTTCTGTTCTACTGATGGTTGACGTGTCGTGATGATAGTTGCGCGAGTATCAGCATCGATACGAGTAACCTGGCCGTTATGTATCAAGGTGCCATCCTGCCCAAAGCGGCAGCGTAGATTGGGTCGCAACGGTTCTCCCCCGAGATCTAGAGAGATTTGGATGGCATGGTACGCTGAGCCGTCCAATGAGTTGAGGGTGAGTCGGTTGTATGGTCAATGAGCGCCGTTACTAGGGCCAAATCCAGAAAGCCTCAGTTTTCGGGGGGGGTCCCTGATGGCTGTGAGACGCGGGGTCATGTGATGCTCCGGCCTGCATAGAAATGCGAATGCAAATGCAAGGCGGCAACCACGAATAACACAGTCGCAAACCCTAAACTGAGCTCGGAAACCCCCAAAGGCCCAAGGTTAAATAAAGACAGCTGCAAATGGTCGCGGCTTCCCATTGCGCTCCAATCAAATCTCCTAATTGGCTGCATCGATTTGCACTGAGAGGTTGCCTCACCTTTGGGGCCTCAACGCATGCTGCATATGAGCTGGCCTGCATAAACATGGGGAAATTGGCTCTATGCATCACCAATCAATCTGGCAGCGAGCTGGCCCGGCACATTCCTACACAGACAATAGTATTGAATCACAAACGATCGTGCACTCAGGTCGGGTTATCTATCATTGGACTTGCAGTAGGAGGCAAGGTAGGCATTGTCGCATGGGGTGGGTGCATAGCTACTGTTTCCAACCTTTCTCTTTGTACGGTACGCCAGCAGTATGCAACGCCATCCTTCGGCTATAACTCCCTATATCATCGTTCCCTGAGCCGTGAGAATAACTTGGCCTAGTCCATCAAGTGGTGAGGTTCTCATTGATCAGGATAGGCGCGCACACAAGTCTACCATGGGCTTCCTTGGCGCATCGGTTGGCCCGGGCTTGCGCCCAGGGCAAGATGCACACGCCTTAAGATATTTGGCACCTCAGTGTCAATATGCATGAAATCCTTAAAGACCGCAGGGCAGCCGTCACTCTCGCTCTGTTCTACGTATGCATCGGGTATACTTGGTAACCCGAGCTCCGACATACAAAAAGTCGCCGGCTTTTGCTTGAAGACCTTAAGACTTTTGAGTACGTACCTATGTACATAGCCAATGTATGTTGACAGAATCATCACCGAGGGCCATCAAGAAAGGAAGAAGGATGAGCGCATGGTCATTTTTCAAACAACCGTCCTGGAATTGCTTGAGGCTGGCGAGATCTTTAAACGCGGTCTGTCAAAGCGGGCGCATATGCCGCCATGAGATGGACGTTCCGGGACGTTCGGTGGCCACATGCGGTCATTCGCCCACCCGACGTCCGGAATGCGGAGGGGGGCGTGTGCGACAATCTTGGCTTCCCATTTACAGCCACAAACGTCAATGATGTATGCCATCCCATCATGTAGTACGGATTTCACAATTTGTTTCGTAAGACGCCCTCTACGCAAATGTTTCAAATCTCACATGTAAGGGTGAAGCGGCTCGCACTGCCGTAAACCGTAGAATGTACACGTGCGATTGCCGAAAAGGGGCTAGGTTAAGGGAGGACCTCTTAGGATGAGCGAAAAGAACGTCCATTATCCTTAACTCTATGGGGTATCTTCCAAATAAAATAAACCGTGGCCATTACAACAATTAGCCATTAACCTTAATGATAATGATATCGATAGTCGATGTAGTAGTGTGTAATTCCCAGTTCTAGTCCAGCCCGAAAAAACGCCGTATTAGCTGTGCGTGATGAAAATAAGAAACAGGCATGATTGTAATGTTGCAAGCTCGTGTTGCGCTTAAACGACCGCCAACGCGGCCACCAGGGCATCGAGTGCAGAGCTGTGGGCGCCGGCGTCGCTAGTGGTGAAGGGACCGGTCCAGGTCACGCCAAGTTGGTTGGTGGTGACGTTGCGGTCCTTGGCCCAAATCGTATCCGCGTTGTGGAGGATGTAGTCACGGTACTCCGGCATGGGGGCGACTTGGTGCAGGTACATGAGGTTGCGGATAAAAACGCCCTTGAACTGCGCGCCGTCGGCGCCACAGTTGGGCTCGCAGCCTTCGTAGAGCGTGCCATTGCGAGACAGCTTGTTCATGGCGGCCACGGCAATGCCATTCGCTGCCGTCAGAAGACTCTTGTCGCCGGTGGCCTTGTACAATTCGGCCAGGCCACCGAGGACGACGCCTTGGTTGTAGCTCCAGGTGGCGCCGCCGTTGTTCTTGCATTTATCAGTCAGGCCGTCGTTGATGAGCATATCCTTGTTGATCAAGCCACTATCCTTGAACCATTTCCATTGCTTCACCGCAACGTCGAGATAGTACTGCTTGTTCTTCATACGGTTGGCGAGGGAGGCAGCGACACTGAAGAAAAGCTCGTTGGCGATGGCGTTGGTGTAATCAGTTACCTTGGACCAGTAGATACCTCCGCACGGTGAGGTGCCTTTCTTCATGTCTTCAAAGATCTCGTTGGCCGCTTGGATATAGGTTTGGTCGCCGAGGCCTTGCACGCCAAGGTCGTGGGCACGGATGAGAGCCAAAGCCCACCAGCCCTCGTCGTCGTAGTAGTCATTCAGGAAGTTATCGAAGCCGCGTTTGCCAATATCAGAACGGATGTGCATCCTGCCGCCTTTGGCGAGACGAGTGTAACTTGACACCACCATACCCCTGTGACCGACATCGAGGGTCTTAATGGCCATAATTTGTGTTTTCTCTATCAAGGGGTGTTAGTCAGAGAAAGTTGTCTTTCCAAAGCTTTACTCTGCCATGAAAGGGAAAATAACATGCCGTAGGAGCTGCATATGCTTCTAGTTAGGGGGGTCGAGCCGGAAGGAAAACTTACGGGCTTGCTCGTATGTGTTCTGAATGACATCGGGGATGTTGGTTTTGCTCGACGGTTGCGGGTTGAGGGCAGCGTAGTCGGCCAGGACAGTGAGGCAGTTGGCGCTGTTCCACCAACCCGTGCTATCCCACAAGCCGGTCTTGTTGTTGTACCATCCTTGGAGGGCCCCAATGCCAGCGTTGGTATTGGCCGTGTAGGTTTGTTTGTCGGCGAGCAGGTTGGCCTGTTCGGACAGGACCGTGAGAGCCCTGGACGTCAGTCCGCCGACGAGACCCTTGGAGACAAGTCCGATTACATATGAGCTGGACACCATGATGAATAGAGAAAGAAAATATAGCAGTAGGGACTGATGATACGAAGAAACAAAACAAAACCGAAAGGGCAGACGGGGGTGTTAAATAGAGCGATCCAGCCGGTAGTTTAAACGGTCATCTAAGAGGGTCGGGTCACGGCTTAGGAAGACTCATAGATTCATTACTCAGTCCAGTCGAAGACAAGCAGCGAGATGCAACTGGCGGCACATGGGAGGATATTAGTAGTCAGTACAGAAGATCCGGAATCGATCATAGATTCGGGTTATGGAGCAGGGCGACTGCGCCTTGATGCGTCCATAGAATTCAAAACTCCATAGGCCTGATTCGGCTGAGCTCATTAAAGGGCCCCGTGAAGTGTGGCCCACCCCCCTTGGCAGCATAGGGAGGGCATTGTGACAGGCGTGGTCCTGACCCATGCTGGCTCTTGGAATGTTTCCATTTTCGAGCAAGGGTTGGTCAGGATCGTCACGGACCAGGGTTGATTGGATGTGGGAAGTTGCAATATGCTTGCCAGCTCATCTGAGAGCGCCGGAAGCATTGTGCAGTACGGAGTAGGGAGTACACAGTTGGATTTATTATTAGCTGAGCAATACGGACTAGATTGGGGTCATGGTGCACGGGTGTGTGTTGCTGTTACCTGTGGCACCGAAAAAGAATTTGCCCTTGGAATTTTGCTTTGCCGCTTGTTGAAGTGGTGTTGGGCGCTCCGAAGAGAAAGCTGGGTATATCCAGCTCAGGTTTCAGGTTAAATTTGAGTCTTCATGCGCGCGCTAGAGAGTATCCTGTGTGCCGGTGCCCGTCGCCCGTTACACGTTAGCACCGCTAGGCAACGCTAGGCACTGCTAGGCACTGCTGGCAGCTAGCACTGGCACGCTGCATCCCTATCATTCTGCCTAGGGATACAACCCCTGTCCCACTTTGACTATGTTAGTTGACTCCGTCTTCGATCACTCTAATCCCAGAGAAGATCAAGCCGTGATTTGGAACGCGACAAGAACAATAAAATCCCCGAGTCCGAAGTAGGATTGAAACATTTTGGTGTATGTAAATCGCTTAAGAGAAAGAATGTCCCGCTCTCGTCGCTGTCCCTGCAGGATAATGAACGTATCGCCTCAGTTTCGATGCTTGTATTGCAAGGTGGCTGAGCCATTGTGTTGGCTACCTATGCTGCTACCTTTATCCAGCAGATTGATACAGTTGATGTTCGGTATAATGGTATGATACATGTACATGCTCGACGGTACCTGGGATCTCCATATCACACCCTCCCCCTTTGCCCCACGTTTCATTGTCAGCCTGGGCCCCTCGCCGTTGCTACAGTACTACTACATACTAACCCTACTTGCAGCTACCTGAAGAGCCCTCAGATCTGGACTCCTTCAGGTGTAATCAGGTACTACTAGGTTAAGGTTAGGTTAATTCTTCAATCTGCGAGATCTTCCTTATTTTGTTACTTACATAACGACCCCGAACACCTACATGGGACGAACCGAGCCAACGCCGATTCGTCCAAGAAATATCCCGCGGATTACCAGTGCAATGCGAAGAGACGTCTCAATCAAGTCACACATCGCCAGAGTTTTCGCACCTCCACGAACGCCGCATCGGGAAGATTGTGTCATCGGAATTCTTCTGATGCTTGTGCCTCGTCATGGTACATCTATCTTTCTTTTCGATAACTGGGCTGAAGGGCAACCAACAGGGCAACCAACTGCATGCAGTGTAACGGCCCACCAACTCTTAAATCCTTCGACTTGGCTGACTTTAGGACTCAATCTTGACTCGGATAGAAAAAGCGAGCTAACCACCCCCGGAGGCATCGTTGTTCTGTTTCCCGCCGCGTTAGGGCAAATGTGTGATTGGCTGCTCTTAGCAACCCGCGCCTATACTGCCCGACTTATACTGCCAGTCCTTCGGAAGAAAATATTCCAACTGCATGCTGACGGAGCCACGTGGGCCTTTCACCCACGCAACACACACAAGCGCCTACTTGGCATGACCTTCTGACAACGTTTCCAGCTGCGACCTCAACTGTGCAATGGATCACACAGCTTCGACCCAAGGAAGGCCCGGGGAGCGCACGGCACGACGCGGCCCATTTACTTGCTCAGAATCCCCGAATGAGCGTCAAGTATGATGTTGATGTTGCTTGAATATGGAACTGACACAACATGAACACAATAGCACAGGCTTCGCACTATTGGACACAACCGTGGTCTTCGCGCGATTGATCCTTGCCCGGTACCATTTCAATAACATCGTGTAGCCGTGGCTGAAACTTATCATCAGTATTGGGAAACCACGGCATAGCTTCATACCTTCAGCATTTGGTGTCGATAAGCGTCCTAGCCAGTGCCGGCGCATTTGAAGATGGCTTCCTATTGGCCAACTCCCTAGAATAGTGACTCGCATTCAGCGTGCATACCATCGGCAACCTAATGGGGAAACTCCAGAGCGATGGTCTCAACTCAGCTTCTTGATATGGCAGCTAGTCCTAGTCTTCTGACTGCGACGCGGTGACCGAAGGCAAGACAACTCGAACGACGCCGTAGTGCGCGAAGGCATCACGACATATCTCTATCATGGGATGATTATTTGCCGATCAACTTCCTGATGCTCTTTAGTACAAAAGCGCCTGTTCTAAACGGATGTGCCGATTACTAGCCCCACGTCACCGCCATGCACAGGAAACGCATACGATTCAAGCATTTCGCGTCTATATTTTCTCCCAAGACGGGAAGATGTATGCAGAGAAAGTTGCACAGGTCAATAGCTGCTGTCAAGGCGGGACACGTGGATATTTCTTTAGTCAAGCACTGCTCGTCTTGTGTTGCAACAACAGGCTTGCGAGTGTCCGCCGGCTCGGCCAGCTTCCCCATTCTGCTTCGCGGAATGGTGCCTATGCGCTGGTGCAGGGCCTCGTGTCGAAAAACATGTAGGCCAACAAGGGCAGGGCCTGCATCGGCAAAGCGCATCTGCTCATGCCCTGTTCCGAAGGTCTCTACAGAGCGCGCCCTCGTGATAGTCAACCGGATATGCGTATTGTACGTCATGTATATGCATATAAGCGGCAGCTCGCATGACCTAAGATATGGCCTACTAAGCTACGGATCACTTCAATACTCGATGATCATTGTACAGCGTGGAAACAAATCGATGGAGTCGCCAATTCTGTGTTGATTTAGGTCTCCACTGCGACCAGTTTGGGTCGAGGATAGATGTATGGCTACTTGGTGAAGTTATTGATCTTGTCAGCTTGTTGATGCTCCGCCCCCCAGGCAGATTGGACTATCTTGGCTAGAGATGGCCACGGCGCGTATTCAATGAGTACTGCTGTCTATTCAGGTTGAGTAAGGTGAGGACCGACTTGCCGACGAACTGCTTCGAAGGACGTCCTCCTCGACCACAAAACTATGGCATTCATTCTGAACTGGAGATGATGATTAAGGTGTTTAGCCTTGAGGGTGGCCGGCCCGGCTGGCATGCTATGGATTCGACATATCATTGCTTCTCGGTATGATTCTTGAGAATTGCAGATCTATACAATACTTAAAAGCATTGGCAGCAGGGATCTGCTATTTTGGCACTGTAGCTTTTCCGATGGGTCCAACGGTACAGTTGACAATACCAAAATAGGGGCGATATCAGTACGATTATCATCACCAGCGCCAATAATGTCTGCTATCGAGCAATAGCATCCACGATGCCCATGATTATACTTCTCCTGGTCAGCCATATTCGTTAATAGCATGATCAACAAATAGTACAGTCAATGCTGGATTGTGTTAATTTCTCGTAGATCCTGAAGTTCCACTGATCGTCCCGTGACACGTAGTACTCAGTAGGTTAAATGGCTAAATTCCGGTCCGCCGTGGCGACACGCAGGGACCGCACGTCTTCACTTTATTCTTTTTCTGGGCAGTGCAACCCTGTGTCCCATGCCAACTTCGGGAGCTGGGAGGACCTGTTGCTGATTGCAGTGTGCCACTCTTGGCAGTCCGCGGGACTTTTTGCCCCAGGCCAGAAAGCCGGGCCCGGGATCCGAACCGAGCGCTATATGTGACCCGGGGGCCCCGGACCATGTGACCATGAGAGTTGGTATGGGAATCTGTATGTATAAGGTGGTCCCCCCTTTCTCTATAGGAAGAGCATCATGGAATGGCCATGACTAATCAGTTTAAAAGGCCCACTGGACAATTCGTTACGAGAATAACTGGTCAGTATTCCGTGCTCTCGTGGCTGCTTCCCTTGCCATTAGCTCTGCTCTCAGGTTTGGATAGCTTTCTTGGTTGGACTCAGTCACAGAGTTCGGCGGCATACGCAGAGATATGAGGTTCGCGCCACCGCTTCCCAACACAGAGCCCAAGGACAGTCCGAGCGATTTATTCTCAACTACTAAAACAAGAAGCGAGAGCTGGTCCGTGTTCATTCCGTACATTTTGATCCCAAGTTCACAAGAAGAGAAAACGAAGGACTTTTGTATACCCCCTCACCCATATTCACTCTAACACCCAACCCACGTCTCTTTGAACCGACCAACCTTTTCACATTAAGAAATTCGAAGGCTACAATACCTGCAGGTTGGTCCGAGTTCCTTGGGTATCACCACGCGTTGTAGGTATGCTCGACTTTGCTCCAGCTGCTTACCATATCCCCATTCGCCCCAAGGAGCGTATCAAGATCGTTTGGTGGAAGCTTATCGCCCTTTACTGGTGCCGAAGCAGGAGCCAGATGCGAGGGAATTGGCAATCCGGTCTCGATAAGGCCGGGTTGGGAGGGAGAGACTGCCTTGGGCAGGCTGTCAAGAGGCATGTCGATCCAGTCGTTGAACCATTAGTCGGCGGACCTGGGCGAGTTTCCTGGTGTAAACCCGCGCGAGTTGATGAAAGACCTCGAGATATCCCGACGGGGCGGGGGCGAAGGCAATGGTGTGATATAGTACACCGCAACCGGGGTTTGAGCTATGATTCAGGTGTAACATGTCAATAGGAACGGGGAAGTCGCAAGTGGATAGCGAAGCAGATGATACGCACACATGGGACTGAGGGCAGACGGAGACGGCTTCGTAGTGCTCATGGTTCTCTTGGCGAACCGATCGATCTTGCTCTGCGGGACCACCCTATCCCTCACCATGAACTCGGTTTCCTTTGGCTGCCGCCTAGCTTGTATTTTCACTATAGCCTTCATCTCGCTGGTCGGTACATTCTTCAGGAGGTCCCATTCCTTCAGCATGGTTTCATACTGCTTGGTACTGGAATAGTGTGAGATCCTTTTACCTCGGGAAGGCCGACAGGTCATGCACTCACGTGGCTTGGAAATGATGATATTTCTCCATGAACGACATGACCCTTTCCAGGGGCTCATCGTCATCCCACCAGAGCTTTCGGATGTTGATCTACTGTTCCTCCCAGTCTTTTCGACGGGTGGGCCGCTTGAGAGTTGAGTGAAGGAGCGCGGGATCGGCCATGGCAAATGGTAAACAGCAAGGAGGCCATACTATGGCGTTTTATTACGCTGGCTCGCCTGCCTGGCCTTGGCCTACTTGGATAGTACCAGACACCATACAGACCTTTTATGTCCGCCGAACTGGGACGCAGAGTGCGAGCCTTATGTATCAGGAACCCATGTTCGCTGCCACGGCCAATAGATGGTGTTGCTTGCTCCTTGACATTGCATGCGTCAAAACCGATTACAAAAATCCCATGCGCCAATGTGCCTACCGGGCGTACTTGGGCAAGGTGAAGATCGTCAGGTTCTGATAGGTTGCCCTGGCTGATTGAGGATGACGACTTGCCGAATTGGACGAGCTGCAGAGTGGCTTACAAGGTGCTTACCGCAGCTCGTGTGCTCTTCGAAATGAAATGCATACCTTACATGTATATAAGTTAATATATTAATCTGTCCAGACTTGGCGGAACGAATATCATTAAAAATGATACCAGAGTACTCTGTATGCTGAATGAATAGGAACATACCCAAGTCCTGGTTGCTCGTTGGCGTGTTAACGCAGCATGCATTTTATTCCAGGGAGCGCGAGTACGGCTGGCCACTCGACCACCTTCTCGGTGAACTGCAAGCCACCGGCTCCTTATTCGCTGCAGACGAGGGATGATCTGCATTGCTTCGAAACGCCTTGACCTACAGAAAGCCACCCCTACATGAAAATTTTCTCTCTGGTGATTTCCGACAGGACGCAAGCGAGCGTGAAGCTGAGAAGGAGATGTCGGGTCAAAGGAGACCTCGCATATCATGTCATGATGGTGGGTGTTGAGAAGGTCAGCTCTCACCTAAACCACTGGGCAAGAAGGCCAACATCTTGAAGACTGCACTGGAAACTTGTCAATAAATGCAATGGGAAAATAGTAGTTGAATTACGAGTGATGGGCCTATAGCCTTGACTGGAGATAGCGCAATTGGTTGAGGTGATGTATCATTTGGAGGGGATGTTGGACTGCCCAAGTGCCCTATAGCCTCTTGAGCTTATAGTGGTAGTCTAGGAGCTCACCTACCAAGGTACCTACCTACTGGTAACTTGGTCACCTAGGTTAGAAGGAGCTGTATGTATGTAGTGGTAGTTGTACTCCACAGTGGGGTTACGGACTGTAATCTTTTATCTGCGAGGGGCCGTCGCATTGGAAACCAGTTGATAAGACGATAATGAACGCGGCTGGCTGGAAATTTTCTGGAGCTTCCGCCTGCATCTGAACACCATTATTTACACGTCTTGCGCCGACTCCAACAACGTTGAAAATGGGTCGCAGGAATTTCAGAGTAAGTGCCGATTCCAATCTCTGATGAAACTACCCCATTGGCAGTACCAGTGTGTGTGAATCAACCGAAAAATTCTAACATGGCATCATCATAGGGTGGTCGCAAAGGTGGTAACCGCGGTGGCGGCGGCGGCGGCGGTGGGGGAAACACTGGCCAACGTGCTGCCTACGTTTCGTTCCCCGAGGTTGTCAAGGAGAACGAGAAGCTCCAGCGCTACTACGATGCCACCATCCCAATTGAAGACGAGGAGGAGCGAAAGGCCTTCTGGGAGGCCCTGCGCACCGAACTGCCCAACTCTTTCCGCTTCTGTGGTTCCAAGGGCCACGCCCTAGCCGTGAGAAGATTACTCGAAGAAAGATACGTCCCAGAGATCGTCAAGATCGAGCGCTACGATGGCCAGCCCGTCCAGGCCCCCCAGCCCGTCACCTGGTACCCCGACCACCTCGCCTACTCGATGAACACCCCCAAGCACGTCATTCGAAAGTTCCCTCCCTTCGCACGCTTCCAGAAGTTCCTCGTCTCCGAGACCCAAGTCGGCAATATCAGCAGACAGGAGATCGTCAGTATGATTCCGCCTCTGCTGATGGACTTGGATCCGGGCATGACTGTCCTGGACATGTGTGCTGCTCCCGGTAGCAAGGCTGCTCAGCTCTTGGAAATGTTGCACGTGGGAGAAGAAGCTCGCATTCGAAAGGCCATGGGTGCTATGGATGACACCAACGCCGAGCTCAAGGTCGAGGAAGGTGCTAACTTGGACATCGACTCTGGTGACGATGGAAGAGCCACCGGCTTGCTCATTGCGAACGACGCCGACTACAAGCGCAGCCATATGCTGGTCCACCAGCTTAAGCGCCTGTCCTCTCCTAATCTCCTCGTAACGAACCACGACGCCACTCTTTTCCCTGCCATCAAACTCCCCAAGGAACCCTCGCAGCCCAACCAACAGTATCTGCGATTCGACCGTATTCTGGCTGATGTTCCTTGCTCCGGAGATGGTACCTTGAGGAAGAACGTTAACTTGTGGAACGACTGGGCTCCGGGAGGTGCACTTGGTCTCCATTCTACACAGATACGTATTCTGGTTCGCGCTCTGCAGATGCTTAAGGTCGGAGGCAGAGTGGTGTATTCTACGTGCAGCATGAACCCTGTTGAGAATGAGTCTGTCATTGTGTCAGCTATTGAGCGCTGCGGTGGCCCCGATAAGGTGGACATCATTGACTGCAGTGACCGGTTGCCAGGTCTGAAGCGCAACCCTGGAATGTTCCAGTGGAAGATCATAGATAAGGATGGCAAGATTTGGAACAGCTGGGAGGAGGTTCAGCAGCACATGCTGACCAGAGAAGATGGCCTGCCTCCTAGTAAACTGGCCGAAACCATGTTCCCGCGGGCTGATACCAGTGACTGCTCCGGTCTCCCTCTGGATCGCTGCATGCGCGTTTACGCTCACCAGCAGGATACTGGAGGTTTCTTCATCACTGTACTTGAGAAGAAGGCCGACCTGAAGGTTAGACCTGAGGCACCGCAAGTTAAACCCGAAATCAAGGCCACCACCGCCACCAATGGCCAGGAGGCCAAGGAAGAGGTGGCTGCCAAGCTGGCCGTGGAAGAGGAGAAGGCTGCGGAGGGTGAGCCCACGGATATTCTGCCGACTACCGGGACGAAGAGGCAAATTGAGGATGAAGCTGAAGAGACACCAGACGCAAAGAAGGCTCGGACGGCGACTCCGGAGGCACCCAAGACCGAGAACGCGGTCATGACAGACGCCCCTGCTGAAGCACAAACAGAATCTGCATCTGAAGCGCCAGCTGAGCCGGAGTCAGAGGTGAAGACGGAGACTGCGACGCCTACTACTGATACCCCCAAACCGCAAGCGCCGGCACCAGAACGTCGGAGAAACGCAGATGGTTCATACGAAGAACCTTACAAGTACCTCTCGCCTGACCACGAGGTTATTCAGAACATCAAGACTTTCTACAACCTCTCTTCTCGCTTCCCTGACGACAGATATATGGTCAGGAATACGGCTGGCGAGCCCGCCAAGGCTATCTATTACACAAGCGCTCTTGTGAGAGACATTTTGGTGCAGAACGAGGGCCGTGGCGTCAAGTTCGTCCATGCCGGCGTGAAGATGTTCATGAAGCAAGATGCACCATCTGCCGAGGTATGCCGCTGGCGCATCCAGTCCGAGGGCATGCCCATTGTTGCGGGCTACGTAGGCGCGGACCGCGTTATTCGTCTTACCAAGAAGGAGACATTCCACAAACTCTTGAAGGAGATGTTCCCCAGGTTCGCCGAGGGCGAGTGGTCCAAGCTGGGCGAGATCGGAGAGCGAGCTCGCGACATCAGCATGGGCTGCTGCGTCTTGCGCGTCGAGCCCGACGGATCCGATGCGGACTGGAAGGAGCGCATGGTGCTGCCTCTCTGGAAGAGCTTCCAGTCGCTCAACCTCATGCTTCCTAAGGAGGACCGCGCTGCGATGCTTCTGCGGCTGTTCAATGACACGACCCCGGTCATCAACCAGACCTTAAAGGATGCCGCTGCAGCCAAGAAGGCTGCAGAGGACAAGACCGAAGTCGCCGAGGCGTCCGAGGCGAAGGTTGAGGAAACTAAGGAAACCGAAACTGTCGAGGCCACAGCAGCCGCCCCGTCCAATGACGAGGATGTCAAGATTGAGGACGCGCCCGAGCCTACTGCATAGGAGGCGGGACTCTGTGACATACTTTCTTACCGACAACTACGCGCCAGGTCACCGTCCCACTATCCGCCTGTATAGTAATAACTACATAAGATCTGGCTTGCAGAACCTTTGCTATGCGAATGATGTTGAGCCCGAGGCCACAAAATCACGACAAGAGTATCGTGACAATGCGATTGCGACAAGGGCCTCATGTAGAATACTGCCAGTATACTGATGGGTTTTAAAAGTTATAAGGAGTTTTTGCCTAGACGGGAACACTCAAAAAAAAAAAAAATCCAAGCGAGAACAGATTGACAGATCGATTGGGCTCAATGATTACCCATAGAATAGGGGCGAAAATTGATATTGAAGCTATCGTACAATGTTGCCAAACGTCTTGTCTATGTAATTATTTATACACAGCTCTTACAAAGCTGATCATGATCATAGTACATCACGTGTAATTGTATTTCATATGCATACATGCCATGTCCCAGGCTTATTCGTCCAAGAGCCCCAAGGTCCAGTGCACGATGCGATCGACCCCGTGTCCGTTGATGGCGCTGACGGGCACCGCGGCGCAGTCCTCGGTCCAGGCGCCCTCGACGCCGCTGGGGTGCGCCTCCTTGCCGTCCGTGACGGCATCGAGGTACGCCTTGAGCCTCTGGAAGTTGTCCTGGGTGTCGGGCAGATCGCCCTTGGTGGCGACGACAAACCAGGGCTTGGCGGCAATGTGCAGGCCGCCGTTGTTGGTTTCGGGAAGCTGGGGGAAGTACTCGGACATCATCGTGGTGGAGCCATTCTGGAACTGAGAGCCGCCATGGCCCATAGAGCCGACACCGGCGTCGCCGTCCCAGTCGATGCGGCCGCCGACCTCGCGCTCCTGACGCTCTTCTTCACGCATGCGGGCGTACAGGCCCACTTCGCGCCAGAGAGACTTGAGGGCCTCGATGGCGTCGCCTTTGCTCAGGTCGATGACGAAAGCGAGGACGCCGGCGCGCTCCACATGACGCAGGAACTCAGTGCCGAGTCCGCGGTCCAGGTGCGCGCCCTCGATGAGGCCGGGGATGTCGGCGACGGTGAAGCGCGTCCGTGGCGGGGGGCCCGCGCCGATCTGGGCGTGCTGACTGATGACGATGTTGCCGTAGCGAGCGTCGTTGATGACGGCGTGGGGCTGAGTCTTCTTGGGGGGCGGCGGGGTGTATAGGCGGCGGCCCTTGTTGGAGTCGAGGACAACGGTGCCGATATTGGGCTGCAACGTCGTGAAGGCCCAGTTGCCGACGCGGGCGCGGCTGTTGGTCAGGGCGCGCAGGAGCGTCGACTTGCCGGCGTTGGGCAGGCCGACGAGGCCGACGTCGGCGAGCAGCTTGAGCTCGAACTCGATCTGCATGCTGACGGCGCGCTCGCCCCGGGTGGCGAAGAGCGGCTTCGGGCGTTCCTTGGACACAAAGTGTGGGTTGCCAAGGCCACCGATACCACCCGCGGCAAGGAGGATGGGACGAGGAGTGGCGGTGGAGAGGTCGAGGTGGATGGGGCCGGGGGGCTGGTGGTACAGGCGGTCTCGACGGGGCAGCCGTGGCAAGGTCAGATTCCGGTGCTCTGCATGTGTGATGCCCGGGTACAGGACGAACTTGTGCAGGTTGGGGTTCTCGGGCGCTTGCATGGAAGCCGTCGCGGCTTCCGGGTCCTCTCCCTCTATGACGGCATTCCGCTCTGCCTCGCGGAACTGGCGCTCGAATTCTCGCTCCTTCTCCCGAGCCGCTCGCCACGCTATCGACTCCTCGACCATGGGATCTACACGGCCAATCTCCCGTATGACGGTGCCCACGGGAACCTGAATCACGTAATCATCGCCCCTCTGTCCCGCTTTGTTGGAGCCCTGGCCGGTCTTACCCCGACCGGCGCGGAGGATGCGCCGGCGCGCTAATTTGTGCAGCGAGGTCTCGCTGTGCACCGCCTGCACATACACATTTCCCCCGTGTCCGCCATCGCCGCCGTTAGCGGGCCCGTTGTCCATGAAGGCCTCGCGAAGGAAGGAGATGCAGCCATGGCCGCCGCCTCCGGCGAAAACGGTCACGCGGGCCTTGTCGGCGAAGGAGGAGAGGGCATAGTCGTCCGGGGAGGGGTTGAGGCGCGAAACGGGGATCTCGTCGCTCGAGGCCGAGGGTTCGGTGCTTTCGCTGGTTTCGCTGGCAATCGTGTCGGAAGCCGAGGAGTAGGTCGTGATACTGGCCTTTGCGACCCGGTGTAGGCGAGCACCTGCTGCGGGGCGGCAAAGCGAAGGGTATAGGAATGGGAGGAACAGCCCGGCGCTGGAAGAACAGCGAGGAGGCATGTTGAGATAGCTATGAGCCCTAGGCAATTGTCATGGGCTCTTCTTGCCGTGCTGCAATGCTACATCCCAGCCCAAAGCTGAGCTCTAGGGATTCGATGCAGGGGACGCTGGCGGTTGCAGGTGCGGTTGCATAGCCCCGAAGGAAAATTCCCTGATAAGATAGAGAGAGCTCGTCTTTCTGCATATGGGCGTGCATATATGGCTCTGCATATCTCGCAGCATGCGTGAAGCGGGGGGCGGGTCTTGGTGAGCGGGGCCCATGGGCCCATGCAATTGCCCCTCGTTTAATGGGCATCCATCTCGAGTCTCTTACTATTTATTATTCTTCATCCAAATGAGTAGAGAGAATTCTGCCAGATTCGTCCGAGCTCAGATGGGATATCAATGTGTGCTACCATCACAATGAGTATGTAGCCTCATTGTTGCCATCAATGGTCAATGCTGCCCATTTCCTTAGCCACTTTCCCTACGGTGGCGGTCACGTCTTGGCCGCGAAAAGGGCCCTTTGGGTCAGGCCAGGCCAGGCCAGGCCAGAGACGGAAGCTCGAGAAGCGGTGAGGCTCGAACGTTCCAAGGGCTGGCTTTATTACTGATTGCAGATGGTAAAATCGCACTGACACCCGCTCCATGTGGCCGGCTCGGCCGATGTGAAACTAAGAGGTTACTACTATGTACAGAGCCTCTTGACTTTGGTAATAACTAAAAGGTTAATAAGCCTCTTCTTCTTCGTCTATCCGTTTGTACTTGTGTCGGCTCTGCTTTCTGGAGAAGGCGGCCTGTTTGTCTGTCTGTTTCTCATTACCCCCTCCCTCTCAGTTCTTCTCGCCTTTCTCATCCTCGTGTGCTTTCTCAGACCAAGAAGCTCTTGCTCTAGAAGCCGGGAGTTTGACACACGCATACTTTCTCTCTCTCTCTCACATATCTTCCTCCTCGTCCTCGTCCTCGTCCTCATCTTCTTCTTCTTCTTCTTCTTCTCTGACCCGGCCTGGCCTGGCCATTGTTATTGTCGTGCCCGAGTTAGGCTTGGTACATGTATGTATCCCTAACTGGTTCGTTCGTGGGGTAATATCGGGCGGATCATGCAGGTTTGGATTGGGTTGCCATTGATTCCACTTGCATACTAGCACTGCCCCCCTTCGATTCGAGCCACGACAGCTGTTCTATTTGCTCCATTTGCTCCATCTGCTTCCGCGCTGCTCCTGGTGGCCAAACGTGGAGTATCGGCAAGCTTATGTCTTGTCTTGTCTAGCCGGCTCGCTCGCTAAAAAAGCAACACTGGCATGGCAGACAGAGAGAAAACACCACACAACACCACACAACGCAACGCAACACATCGGGCTTCATTCGCTGGGCACACACGCACACACGCACACACAGTACCCTAGAGCCCAGGAGCCTCTCCTGCTCTATCTCCGGTGCTATCAATTGGCTTCTAGTGGGACCCCGGTGCAGCTTCATCTGCAAGACGACCTGCTTCCCAGCCTCTCACGATTGCCGTTCCGCAATAGTTCAAACCACCTCTGACCTCTTGGGCGATCCACCGATTGTTCTCTTCCACTAACACGGCATCTCCCTCATCTCTCGGGCGCGCAGCATACGCAACTTGTCGAGACGAACCCTCTCTCTCTCTCTGTCTCTCCCTCTCCCTCTCGCTATCTTTCACCCCCTACCTGTCTACCGGGCTACCCTCCTCTCCCCTCCCGACTCCCCACACTCAAGAGGTGCAGGCCGAACCACCAGATCACTACATGCTACAGTCATATCGGACCAAAGAGCTCTCGCTTGTGCCCTTATTTGCTGCTCCCGCTACCAACGTCACGCTCACGAGGGCGGTCTGTTATGTACTTGCTGCATGGTAGCTGCGTCTAAGCCAATTTGTTGTCCAACTCCTCGTCCACTTCTCTTCTGGCTCCTCCCACGCCTCTTGCTGCTACTGCGTCTCTTTTCTTTCCCCCTTCGCTGTCACTGACGGGGACTTTCTGTCGCGTGTCGCTGGCGTTACCGTAGCTCGACCGTCGTTATCATAAGTCAGGTCAGTTGCCATGCCACGTCTTTTACTTTGCCTTCCTCTCTTCTCCTTTTGCTTCCCCCTCCCCTTCGCTCGTGCCATGAGACCCTTTGTGGGGTCAGCTAGTGAACCTCTCTGTCTTGTACAATAGTTGCATGTACACATATCCCTACACAACCCATGTTGTCCGGCAACCATCCCGAGCTCAACCTTCCGCTGCCGCCGCCGGCTTTCCTCAGCTAAGATGTATACTAGGGACCGTAAAACCCGCAAGTCCGTCATCAGGATGGATCCAGACTGTGCTATATGCCATGCGCCGGCCTCGTTACAATGTGACTGTGAGGCCAAGGGATTGGAAGTGGCTGTCCGCCAGGCCGAGACCCGTGTGATGCAGTCCTTCTATAGTGAGATACGGTTAGAAGAATCCTTCCCTGCCAAGGCCAGCCGCCTGCCACGCACATGTAACTGACAGGATTCTAGTGCCTGGGTCCGAGGGCATGCCCAAGATTATATCCTTGAATTCTTCCGGCAGCTTACAGAACGACGGAAAGCAAGCCACGCAAATCACCTGGAGCGCCTCACCGCCCATGCCTACCACTACTACCACGCGCCCCCTCACCCTAATGAGATTGCTCAAGCCCAGGCGGCTTTGAAACGAGGGATAGATGAGGATTGGCAATCCAGCGTGCAACGGTACCCCGAAGTGCTGGAGTACTTTTATGGCCTGGTCGACCTGAATGTCCCGCAAGATGACGATGCGGCTGTGAGTAACCCTCCTCTCGGCCCTTCGGCTGGTGCAGCACGGAAGCCGAATCGCAGGAGTGTTCAAGGTACCCTGGCGAACGAGAGCTTCGAAAGAGAGACGCGACCACCGCGCCACGTGCCCCTGCCGTCGAGGACACCTCCACCACCTATGTTGAGCCGGAGAACGCCGGGACCCCCGATGCCTCATATGGGTGGTATCGCCTCGGTGCCTCCCCCGAACAGGAGGATGTTTCAGCCACCGCCTTCAACGTATTTTGAGTATAACTGAAAACGGCCCTGAAGTTCCTACTCTTTTTGGCGACATGCTCGCCACGTCAAAGCCTCCCATATGGCCAGTTGTTTGGCTCATCTCTCACCTCCATGCAAGGACTTCAGACCATACTTCGGCGGCAGCGAGCCTCATGTCCATCAGGGGGAGGATGAGTAATGCGACCCCTGTCAGCTGTGTAATACAAATCGAACCGTGCCCATGACGCTTACGAAGAAAGAAATGACAATCATGATTTTCCACCTATTCAATCTTCAATTTTCAACCAAATGGACGACTCTTTCGCATGCCGCGCATACACTGCCATGCCCCCCTTTTCTTTCTTAGCATAGCGGTAGGCCCGAGCAACAAATGATGGGGCTTTTTACCATTTTACTATCCATAGCGATGTCTGATTTTCTCTAGACGCATTACGTTTTTTTTGCCCCCCCCCCCCTTTGGTTCTTTCCAATTCTTGGAGTACCTGGAGTTCCCTGAGTCATTTAGTACTCTTGATTTTACGGATTGCTTCGACGCGATAGCTCTTTGCCAGCAGAGCCGCTGCTGGTAACTGCGGTCTGGGATGATGAAGGCAGAAGGCATTGCCTAGGTAGGGGCTTACTGAGGGAAAGGATTGCACTTCGACAACTTAGGTTTGACAAGGCTCGCAAAGAGGAACGGGAAGGGGACAGAAGGTTAGGATCGAAGATGTGTCTCATTGGAAGAGATATCTTCAAAATTAGAGGAAGAGAAAGTGCTGTCATGCCATCAAATGGACAGGAGGAAATAGATTGGAAAGGAATGTAAGAGCTTGGGTACGAAGAGCCTTGAGTCAAAGTCCTATGCATTAGTTGACGAGAAGCAAGGTGTGGTTTGGACACAACCAGCTCATAAACCCATCAATGTAAAGTCATAATCTTCCCAGGGTCTCACGAATGCGTGATGCGTACTTTGACAAGACAAAGTTGACAGGCACTGACTAAAGAAGCATGCAAAAGGGACAAATCATTGTGTCAACTATATCACAATTCAGGTCCAGCCATGCCATCTACAACACATACGAATTCGTCATATTTTATATATTCGCCTGCCCTATAGATTATTATGTAACTCCAGTGGTCACGGATGCTAATTTTGGTTCCCCCCTTCCCTGTGCCGCCGCCCTCTTCTATTCTCGGTCGCGTAATCAACGTAACAGGGAAAAACCAGGTCATGCCGGGAAGGATGCTAAGGAGGAGGAGATACAGAGGAGATGCAACTGAAACGGCTTAAGGAAATTTTTTGGAGGGCCTGAATGGAAAAAGCCCGACGCTCCCATGCTCCCAGTCCAAGTACAATGCAAAATGCAAAAATAAAAGGCTACATTTGCGCTAGGGTCGAGGTGGATTCGGTAGACCTGGTAGAGATTGAGCGGGTAAGGGAAGGTAGTTGAGGATATCCAGAGTCATCTGAACAACTGTCTATTTCTGGACCACCTCCCGGGCAGTCGCCGTGGGTGTCAGTCAAGTCGAGACACTCGCTGGGGGACTTGTCAGAAGAAGAAGCCTATTCCTTCTTATCCTCAACCGAAGTCTCCTTCAGGTCCGATGTGACAGCCTCGACTTTGTCGTCAGTCTTCTGGTCGCCGTTGACACCGTTGGTCTTCTCGGCAGCCTCTTCGGCCTCGAGACGCTCGATCTCCTTCTTGGCCTTGTCGACGTTCTTCAAAGGTATTCGTTAGCAAATCGGTAAGAATATGTGAGTGTCACCAGGTCTTCGGTTTACTTACGCGTTGGGTCTGTGCCTTCTGGTCAGACTTCCAGTGGTCAAGCTTCTCCTTAACCTGCTTGACAACCTCGGGAATCTCGGCGGCGCTCATGGGCGGCTCGATGTTCATGGAGGAGCAGTCCTCAATAACTGAGGGCGGGCAGTTGAAAGCACCGGCCTTCTTGCCTTCAGGTGCGGCCTTCTCGCCCCTCTTGTTCTTCTTGCCCTTCTTGACGGCAGGCATGTACTCCTCGTCGGTCTTCTTGTTGACCACCTTCATGCCCTTCAGACCCGAATCGTCGACCTTGCGAGCGGCCTCGGCAGCCAAGCCCTTGCTGGCCAGGAGAGGATCCTTCTCGGCGGGCGCGGACGAGGGGTCGAAGAAGTGCAGCAGGCTGTTGGCCCTGCGAATCTCGTCGAGGTAGGCGGGCTCGCTGGCCTCAGAGAGCATCTTCTGGGCACGCTCCATCTTCTTCTCCTTTTCGTACTTCTCGCGCTCAGTACGCTGTCGCTCACGGGCGCGGTTGCGGGCTTCGCGCTCGTACTCGGCGTGGGCGCGCTTAGCAGCGTGGAACTCGTCCTTAAGCTGCTTGACGGCGGTCCACTTCTCCTGCTGCTCGGCGTGGAGCTTGCTGCGCTCGTCGCGGAGAGCATTCAGGTTCTTGAAGGCCTCGTCTTGCTCGGCCTTGATCTCGTCCAGCTCGGTCTGGAGCTTGGTGTACTGCTCGCTCATAGCGCGGGCCTCGGGGTCGTCCATGCTGTCCTTCAGCTCCTTGATCTTGGCCTTGAGCTCGTCAATGCCCTTCTGGGAGTTGTCGAACTGGGCAAAATTCTTGCGCTGCTTGCGCAGGTTGGAGATCTCGGTAAGGGCCTTCTTCTCGTCGACGAGCTTCATCATGCCGCCGTTGACCTGCTTGTCGAGACGCTCGATCTCGCGGTCGAGGTCCTCGGCGCTCTTGAAGTTGACCTTGCCGCGGGCCGTCTTCTGCTCGGCGATGCGGGAGCGCATCTGCTCGTCGAGGCGCTTCAGCTGGTCCATCTTGGTGTTGCGAGCGTTCTTGCCAACACCCTGCTTGCTGCGAATTTCTTGGAGCTGGGCAATGAGCTCGGCGCGGCGCTTCTGGGTAGGGGACTGGGTATCCTTGTTCTTGTTGGGGACGGCGATGTCGACCTTGGCCTTGATGGCATTGTACTTTTCCATAACCGCCTTGTGCTCCTTCTCGGCCTTAGCCAGGCGCTCATTGAAGAGGTCGACATCGGGCTTCTCGGGCTTCTTCTTCTCCACGTTGGTGGCAGCGGGGGTAGCAGCGACTTCAGCCATTGTGGATAGTTTGGTAGAGGAATCAAGTCAAAAAATTGACAAGGAAGGTAGGTGGATGTGTGTTGGGAAGAAGTCAAGCTTGAAGGCCGAGGCAATGTTTTCCCTTATATATTGGGGGGAAAAAAGAAGCGAGGGTAGTTGACGATCAATTGAATGATGCCAACAGCAATAATGAATACAAGGAGAAAAGCAGATGCTCCCTTGAATATTCACAAGACAGGCGCTTTTCTGCTCGGGAAAGAGGGAGGAGGGCCACGAGGTACAGACGAGGTAACGAGATGGTGGAAGGGGAAGGCAAAGGCAAAGGCAAAGGCAAGAAAGGCCAGACTACAACAAACCCAGTAGTCACAGCCAGCAGCTGCCTGTCCGTCCGTCCGTCTGTCTGTCTGTCTGTCTGTCTGTCTGCCTGTCTCTGTGTGCATGTGTGTCTATCGGCTGGTCGGGTTCAGTAGGTCCTGTCTTGGTCCAATCCAGTCCAGTCCAGTCCAGTCAGTCTGCCAGTTCAAGGGTCCATCCAGAGGTACTTTAGTAGACTGACTAGGTCAAGGTAGGCTGGCAGGTATTACTGAACAAGGGGAAAGTGAGTGAAAAAGTGGCCTTTCTCTGAATTTTCGATTTGTCCAATCCAATTCCGTACAGTATGACTATGAACCCACCAACTATAAGTATACGGATAACAACATGGATGGATTAAGTCCATCCTTGAATACCGACTCAAGAATCAAGATAGGTAGGTAGGTAGGTAGGTATACAGTAAATACAAGAAGCCTTGACTGCTGTTTGTCTGTTTGTCTGTTCATCTGCTCATCTGCTCATCTGCTCCATGTGAAGTCCTTAACTTACCTATGTAGGCACCTCTACTACTTACTAATTGGAAGTCTATTGGCGGGGGTTGCATGTGGGATTCCTCTCACCGTGACCAGCATCAATCAATCCGATCAATCTTTTAACAGGGCTAGCAAACAATCAGTCACCCACCTATCAATTGAATACATGTACCTATTAGGTTATGTACTTAGAGAGGTTAGCATAGTTAGCATAGCAGTAAGCAGTTAACTCGATATCTAGTACCTAAGGTTAGCAGGAACAATAGGTTACTCACTGTAGGTACTGTAAGATCGATAGGACCCCTGCAACTTAATTCTGGGTCAACTTTGGCACATCTAGTAAGTAGTACATAAACCTTCGCAAGCAACGCAAGTACCAGTCTGGAGCTCCAACGTTTTTGATTGGTGCGCCCATAGCTCCAGTAGCCCAGAGCCTTAAAAAAAAAAAGTCGGTGCTTTTGGTACCTGCCAAAAGCCTTTGGCTCGGCGTCCTTGAGACGCGCTGCGCTCGACAATTTTTCTTTGACGCAAGGCTGATAGCATATCGTTCCGAAAGAAGCACAGTCAAGCCAATCTTTCAACCACAGCACCGTCAAATCCCACCACTACCACCACCACCACCACCACCTCCTCCTCCTCGCCGGCCACAGTTGCTCTCTCGAATCTCCCGCCGTCATTTACGCACCAAGTCCACTTCCCATTTCTATCTACCTCGCCAACCATGGCCGACCAGGAAGATGCCAACCGCGAAGCCAACGAGCGCACCATTGTTCGAACCTGGCGAGCATGGAGAACCGTTCACGAGATGGCCGCCGATAGAGTACGCCTCTTCTTGCCCCGCCTTACGCCCTTGAACTACTGCCATCTCGTCTCCCGCTCGTCTTGCCCTTTGCTAATGCCATCGACCTTCTAACAGGGATACGAGCTCACCCAAGAGGAAGTCAATCTGCCTTTGGACAGGTTTCGGGAAAGATACATATCGAACGAGGGAACTGTCAAGTAAGGACTACCCGCTACTCTGCCGCTGACTTGACCGTGGTAGGAGACTTTTTGCAGTTTTGCTTGCTAACAAGCCCTCTTCCCCGTCCACAGCCGCAGCCTGCTCAAGTTCTCCGCGCGCCCGAGCGACGACATGATGCGCAAGTTCCAGAAACCCGCCACCCCCAACGATCCCAGCCCGGGCTCCGACTGCGGCACCATCTGGATCGAGTTTCTCGACGAGTCGACGCTGGGCGCCGAGCAGATGCGCAAGTTCGGCAAGTTCTGCGCCGAGCACAACTACGCCGCCGGCGTCCTCGTCAGCAACGTCCCCGTCTCCTCCTCGGCCAAGAAGGAGATTGCCAAGTTCGCCCAGTGGACCGCCATCGAGTGGTTCCTCGAGGACGACCTGCTCATCAACATCACCCACCACGACCTCGTCCCCCGCCACGTCATCCTCAGCCGCGACGAGAAGGCCGCCCTGCTCAAGCGCTACCGCCTCAAGGAGACCCAGCTGCCCCGTATCCTGGTTCGCGATCCCGTCGCTAAGTACTTGGGCATGAAGCGTGGCCAGGTCGTCAAAATTATCCGAAAGAGTGAGACGGCCGGACGTTACGCTAGTTACCGGCTGTGTGTATAAATGAAGAAACAGGAGGAGGCCAAAATAATATCAAAACAGTTCTGGTTAGAGTGGATCAAAGTTGACTTCAGAATGGCGTCGCATGAGCATGGTTGCTTGCTTTACTTGGTTGGGTTGGCGTTTCACGGATTCCCAAGAAAGATGTACTTCTCAAGATACGGAGTGGTTGCTTAATGACTACTATCTATGCAAATGTAATTTTGCATTTGACCAAGTCCGTCGGAACCAGAGCTGATCCACGGGTGGATGGCCCCTTTCTTTTGAGGGAGTGTGAGACACTTGCAGAGTGTGAAGATTGCGTGTGGCAACTCGGCCTATGCGGCTGGGCCATCCATCATTGGGCTACCTCTGTTCCCGTATTGTCATGGTCAAGCCCATCCACTACCGCCAGAAGAGAGACGTCCGATTAAGGTTGGTGCAGCTCGCTTTGTGCGGCTTGTTGTTCATCCAGTCTCAGCCGCACGTTGAGCATGATTCCGTCGCCTAAAGTCGATCATCTTGCCCTTCAGACGAGGTGACAACTCCGGACGATCATGTGTACTGTATATATACATGCAGAACAATATATAACCATCAGATGCATCAAATCAACGATAATTTGAAATCTTCCATTCCTGTCTGCTCTAGTTATCGAAATCCTGTACATCTAGAGTGGACACAGCCTCTCAAGGGGTATATAGCTGATATATAGCTGGATATTGCAAAGCCCTGCCAGGCGCCAGTAAGAAACCAATAGTAACAACATAAAAAGGAGCAGGCGGGGCTTTTCTCGCCCTTCCGCTTGGAGCGAGTATATAGTAAAACATTCCATGTGTTCGTTCCAGCCATACAGTCATGATGAAGAATCCCCTCCCCGGATATGCAGGCGCTCCCATGGGATTTTAAATGGACGAAAATGAAACAAGGCAAAACAACAGAACAAGGAAAAGTCATGAGTCCCCCGAAACTCTAGGACACGAACGCCGCCGCCCCATCTCTTTGATTTAGTAATCCCACAGATCAAAATGCGCATTGTTGTATGATATAAACTCATGTACTCCGCTCGCCTTAATCGAAGTTCCCTGGGTATTGTGTGGTGGTACAGATGATGCCTGGCTTCTCCCACGCCTGGCTGTATAGTAATGTATGTTGAGGGTATGTAGTGTAGTAGTAGGTAGAGTTGATATTTATGATCAACCCTGGTTGCCGTCCTTGTTATTTTATCAGGGATAAGGATACAGTCGACCGAGGTCTACTTCAGTAGACCACCCGCGTCAACCAGCGCTGGTTGACAGCGCGTATCGGCAGGATCGTACGCAGTCTCTCGAGGGTGTTGTGGAATTGTCTCGAGCTCGGTTCCTGAACTTGTTGGCGGGCTTGCAGAACTCGACCTAGCTGGTTTGGGCCCAAATGGGGTCAGGAGGCCGCTGAGATCTTGCAATAGTGCCTGGGAGCCGCGTCGAAAACCCGTCGTGGTGGCGGGCATCGTAGGAGATGGCGCGCTGCGAGTCGGAGATAGCGGGTCCAGGCTCGAGCCATAGCTATCCCGGACGCTGCGCTCCTGCTCCTGCTCCTCCAATAGGCCGCCAACGTCGAAGAAGGATACCCGGCGGGGTGTGGCAGAGGAGTTACTCCGAGAAGGGCTCCATTGACTACTTGGAAGCAGAGAATCGTCACTGCGCTCTGCATTACTCCGTTGCCGTTGAGGGAACTGCCAGTCTCGCATGTCGTCGGGGACCTTGGCGATAGGAGCAGGCGTGTACTGTGGCCCGTCGCTCCGTTTTCCAGGACCGATCGCATCACGCAGCTCACGGTCCACGCGGAGTCCTAGGTCCCTCACCAAGTCCTCATCGCTCCCCCAATGTCGATTGGTGATGGTGGGCCTTCTCGCTGACAATGCAGAGCCTTCGATAGACTCTGCCACAATTGAGCCGTACCTGAACCTGTTCTTCTTGACTCCTCGGTCCCGAACGAAAGACCCCAGCACAAGGGCATTGGCGGCTGTCGTTGCCATCAGGATCTCGACGGACGCAAGCAGTGAGCGAGTCTGTTGGTTTCCGTGCTTCCATATGACGTGCGGTATCCTGTATAGCGTAACACCCACGACGCCCAAGCTCAATGAGAACAGCAGCACGAGCTGCACTTTGCGCTTGACCTTCATGTGGCTCCGTATGATAATCGAAACCGGGAAGAAGACAAGAAATAAGTCGGTGAGCACGTTGCATGTCGCCATAGTAAGTAGCTGGGCGTAGCCCTGCCGACACTGGCCACCAGGATCGGGCAGCACTTGATAGTATCCGTGAAATGGGCGACATTCGGTAAGGTCTGAGATCAGAACAGCAACAAATGTTGCGCACAGCGAGCACCGGATAAATAGTAGGATGACTTCGTGAGACCGCTTCCAGCTAGTGCTGGTTAACCGTTTGAAGAAATCCAGAATAGCGCTTTTGAGAATCCATAACCTAACGTTGGGATGAACCTAAGTCAGCAATCGGGTCTAATTCATCCACGCTCAGGGGTTTTGGAAGACGACCGTGGTATTTCGATGGTACCAATGCAATGGGTAATGAATGGAGAAGAAGAAAAAATCGACATACGTTGCCGCGTACAAGCTCCGACTCGCCAGCACCAAACCACTGCCTATGCTTCTTCTTCGGATCTCTTCTTCGCTCAAGCTGGACGATAGTTGCGCATTATTTGTGCCGTATATTAGGATGACGTGAACACACCCCATGCGCAAAAACAAAGGAATCAAGGCCAGCGCGGCTGTCCGGTCTTCTGTGAATAGCTTCTCGGAGCGTATGAAGCGACCGGCCACGCGGAGGAAGATGATGGTTGCACAGAGCAATGTTATCCACCAGCACACCAGCAGAGTCGGCTTGTCTTGGTCGAAGCTGTGCAACTCCGGCGGCGAGGAATAGAGAGCCATCGTTGCTTCCGTCTCACCCACGCATTCACGCACTTGCCCTCTTTCACTCTATCCAACTTGTGACGCCACGCCCGTCAACCTCCGTAGAGGGGACGAGCGGGGAGGGGGGAACGTCTACAGGCGTCCCAGTACTCGCCGGATGCAGAGCTGGGCTGGGATGTAGGTCCAGGCCGTTCAAGGAACATACGGAGGCAGACAAAGAAAGCAGTTGTTGGGTGGTGGTGCCACTGGATCGCAATCGCAAAGTCCGGGCACAAAGGGCGGCCGGCCTTATGACGTTCTGGTGGTCTGTGACCTGCTAATGGCCAAGTCCTCGACGGAATTGGTAACATGGGCAACCCGGGCTTTTGAAAATTCGATGTCTTGAGGCTAGCGTAAGTGGATTGGACATGGTATCCAAAATCTGATCAACAAGTCTGTAGTTTCGCCAGCTGTTTGTTCGAATCAACATCAAAACAGTCGAGTCATGATGATTGAGAGAGGTAGGCAGGCAGGAGGCTCGCTGTGGTAGAGCGGGAGAGCAGGGCGGGCCCAGCAGGTAATAATAGGTAAGGTTAATACCTAAGTTAGATAGGTAGCAATGTAGCAACCATTCCGTCACAGCAAGGGCGGCCGACGACCAGCAGCATGTACATATAGCCAGGTTGGCGCCGCAGTCCCAGATGGGCATTCTCGGAGCTGACCACTCTCACTGGACTGATAACCGAATGCAGGGTTTCTCTTGTGTGTGCCAGACCACTTCGCAAGCACTCACTCAGAGTGATGAGCGGTATCGTTCGGGCTTGTGCAACGAACCTAAACATGCTTGGAGCCTGGGACGCCCTGTCAGAGTGGAGCGTAACGGGCTGCCAAGGATGGTCTATGTAAGATAGTGGTACATGCTGTACCTATCCATCGGACTAGAAATCCTCTGCATGTGTATATAGGTAGTAGGTGGTTTTGCTTCACTACCTAAATAATATGATCATATTCGGCGAGGAGAGTTAGCAAGCATACAGTACGACCAAGTGCATACACCTAGTGCGCAGGTAGCTGCGACGAAAACTGATGCGCCGTTGGTGAGAGATCCCCCCCCCCTCCCCCAGAGGTGGGTTGATTTGCATCCTTGGAGGCCCAGTCTCTCGGGTCAAGTGGTACTGTAGGTTAGGTTAGGTAGGTATGATACATACCGAGGTTAGGTGGTCGTAGTACTACTACAGATACCACTACAGCCGGTTAGGTAGGTGCTAACCTCCCGCCCCTTGACACAACTAATAATGTGGTTAGGTATTAGCGTGCTGAAGCTGAGATACGGGCCGTTCTGAGACCTGCCGGGTCGAGACATTTCTCGGCTGCTTGTTGGTAGCGGCTGTCTACATACCTCCTGGCTTCTGGCTGGGTTGCCTCATGGCCTGAGACTTGAGGTACTGCAACCTAGGTTAACCTGGTGCTCGCATGTTAGTTACTAGGTATGTAGCCTCGTATGTATGTACGCAAGATAAGAAGAGGTCCATGCACGCCGCATTTGGAGTTGATGGGCCGGCTTCGCCTGTGTATCGGACAGGGGAGAGAGAAATACGGAGATCTGAAGCAATACCATACCAACCACCAACCCTACCAGCTGCTTAGCTGCCAACCTGCAAGCCTGCAAGCCTGTCACCAGCGCAACTGTTGGTGACAGGATTGGAGTTTGTCCCCATAATTCGCCCGAGTTAGCTACCACGACATGTACCTATTCCATCAAGTCACCGGTATTATCCGGATGGTATTCCGTATTCGAGGCCTTCCCTTCGAATTGAGAAATTACCACTACTTGTTCGCAAAGTAGGTATGTAGGCTGTAGACAGTAGGTAAGCAGCCGTTGGCGCCCGAAACAACGCCGCCACAGAAGCCACCGTCTGTCGTGGTCAGAGTCTAGGCCCTACACGTTCCCGCTACAAGTAGATTTTGCCGTAGACGACAGGCGGGCGGCTTGAGTTGTCGAGGGAAAATATTTATCACGCAACGTGGGCTACGTGGAGATCCATCCCCCTGCCCTCAAATTGCGTCAAATCCGGGGAAATGTCAACGTCAACATCCATTGACACATCACTAGCCTCGCTCTCGAGGCGGTCGGTCATTTTATACTGACAACATCATTGCGTCGAGCTCTATTCCATGTCATTTGCATTGGATCTCTCATGAAAACTCATTTCTACCTCTCAGTAAAAAGTAATGGAAAAATGGACTGTAGTTTATAACACTGCTCGAGACCGGCCCCACCCAACGATAACCTAATTAGTTATTACTGCTGAGGTGGGATCCCTTTACTGCTATCTCTCTTTGCGAAGTTCCTGGGAGAGAGCATAACCCTCCCAGTTCAATACCTCCCTTCCTAAGGTATGCTTCCGGTGTGGGGGATAAGGGAAGGTTGGGGGGGTTGGAAGATACTCGTAACAATGTCGTGCGCCCCGCCATGATAAGAACGAGCAGGCAGGCAGGCAGGCGTCGCAAGGGAATGTGAATGGGAATGGTGGAAGGGATTATGTGCAGTGCTACAGTACCAGGACAGTGGTTTGGTTGGAACCCTACGAAGCACAGTACATGCATATTGTGTAGGTATATATCCCTGCTCCCTACTCCCTACTACCGGTACCTACTATGTCGTCCAAGGTCATAATGTACTGGAAACCAGACACTAGTCTGAATCAAGTAGTTGATACCGAGAAGACGGAACTGGGGAGGGAGGAGAGAAGGGGTGGGAATCCTACCTACCTCTCAAGTAGGCATGTGAGCATGATTGGAGGCTTATTACATGCAGCCAGCTACAGCGACCAGATACCCCCCAACATAACATGATTGAGCCTTGCGGGGATTTGAGTTGTATCTCTCTCTCTCTCTCTCTCTCTCTCTCTCTCTCTCTCTTTACACGAGGCCTATCAACACGGACGGCCACTTTCTGACAAGTTCCAAGGCAGTGGCACGTTATTCAACATTCACCCGAGATAAGTTCGGACCGTTGAAAAGCATCCAGAGCTGGCCTGGCGCAGGCTAACCCAACTACAACTGATTGCCTGTGCATGTTCTTACCCTCAAAACCCCGAGCTGTTCCCATATCAGCTAGTCACTCGCTAGCTCGCTAGATCTGCACACCCTCCAACCATTCTGGCGGGAATTGTCGACTTCTCTTCTCTCTTCTCATTAGTCAAGCCCCAGCTCCCCCACAACCTTCTTTATCAATGCTTTCTCGGCCCTACCCCAGTCGACGCTGAGGAGCTTGGACGCCATGCTGCTGTCGGACGCCTGCTCCTCCAGCGACGACAGTCCCCAGAGCTCGTCAATGACAAGGGCTCGGACATGGGGCCAAGGATGTAGCAATAACGCCCCCAATCTTCGCCGCGCTTCCGTGATGCCCTCTTGTCTCTTCGACATTAAGTCGGACGGCATCGCATCAGCAGTGCCAACATGTTGATGAGCGGCTGCAACACCCCCGTAGACCTTGACACAAGCCTCGATCTTGCGGACATTCCCCGTCTTGTAGCCTGCTTTCTGCGTGAGAAGACAGAGTTGGCGCAAGTTGATGTCTTGGCTTCGGTCCAGTGTGCCAATGTGAAACAGATAGGCCGTCAGCTCGAGCGACGGCACAATCACCCTATCCTGCCCTTGGTGGGCTTTGAGATTCTTCAACAGCGCGCCCACAATCTTGGATAGATTTTCAGGTGATTCATCGCAGAAACTGGCAACTGCAGCGCGACTGGCAATAACCAGTTCCTCATTGCCAGTATCGGCTGAAGTTACCAGGCCTGACAACATGGTGGACAGACAATCCATATCGCTGGTCGGCCAGTCATCAGCCACCCCTTTTCGAAAAGCGTCCGGTCTATCCAGCGTCAAGAGATGCTGGAAGTACTCTTTAGAAGAAAAGGACAGGCTACGGAAGATGGCAGCGGAACTATAACATCATCAACTGTCTGACTGGCTAGGTGGTCGTGAATGAGCGGGATACATACCTTGGAAACAGAAGCAAAGCCACCGCAGCCTGAGCTTCAGTGCGAACTCTGTCTAGCTTTTCGGCGGCCAGCCTGAGCATGCTAGGCAGCAACTTTGCAATACTTCCAGAGACAGAGAGCTCATCAGGGCCATCTTCGTCTCTAGTCTGTTGCCACAATGTCTTGGTGGCTCTAATTGCCTCTAGTCTCACATGGGAACCTATGTCTCCACGAGCAGTGGTGGTATAGTCATCCAGGCCTTCTCGTATGATGGAAATAAAGCTAGGTGCTTTCAATCGCAACATATCTTGACCTATGAGACTCTGGAGTATCGCGACATGGGTTTCGACCCGGGTATCCGAGGTCCATCTGTGTGAAATTGCCGTTGCAGCCTGGTCGAGTGCATCCGTAGTACCCAACGACGCAGTGATTATGTGGTATGACCCGGAGAGGGCACGAAAGAAGCCATCGCCGTGTTTGTTGCGAGTGAAAGTGGAGAATTTGACCTTGTCGCACCAGGATTGAAGTATATGGTTTCTCTGGGACTGCGCACAAAGAAGCAGCAGAATCAACCCAGCTTGCGCCGAGGAACTCACCACCTCCAACTCATGCATGTCCAGGCACGTGTCGATCGTTTCAAACATAAGAGCAGTCAGGCTGTCCCACTCAAGTGCATCATATTTCCTGGCATCTTCAACCATCTGCAGGGACGCTTTTAGCAGGGCTGGTTTGTCTGCTGATAAAATCATCGGTCCGGGCAGCAGATGATGGGAGCTTTCAGAGTTGTTTGCCTCGTCACCCCTATAGAAGCTTGCAACAACTATAGGGAAAGAAGAAACTATGAGTTTGCCGAGTGCTTCTGCAATGAGCTCAGGCTTTCTGTATGCAGACGTCTTGAAGCCTGTCAGCATAGAATCCAGGTACGTCCTAAATTTCTTCAAAGGCAGTAACTTCCAACCATTGAGGTTCCCACCCGAACCAATTAGGCTGGGAATGGTGTCAAACACCGAAGCTAAGCTGAGAACGAGACCATGCCGCTCTTCAGTTTGCCGCTTCTGGAGCGAATCTATCTTCCTTGCGAGAAGATCAGCGAATATCGTGATCTGGCCCAGGGGCTCGGCCGAATTGCGTGCTATTTCCGCACCGAGTGCACCGAATGAAGCGGCAGCAACCCTTCGCGACACAGCATCCATATCACCAGTACCTCTCCATCCGAGTAGCCCTTCCATAAGGGCCACACCGTATTGTGGGGAGAGCTTGGTAGCGTTTAAGGCAACCTCGTCAATGGCCCTGGAGCGCAAAGCAACTGAGTGGTAATCAACAGCCTGTACGATTGATATTCCTTCCACTACTGTGTCGGGATGCCTGCCGATAAGCTCCTGAAGGGCGGCAGACGAGCCTCTTCTGATGTTTCCCGCGGGGTCAAGAGACGCAGCAACGACCAACTCGGTAGCTAGCAGCTGCAAAGTCGTGGCAGAAACAGGATGGGCCTCAGCTACAGTTGTGGAGTTTACTGGGACTTGCAGCAACTCAGAGGTGCTGTACCGTCTCGCTAAAGCCCATATTCCAAAGCAAGCAGCATCACGAACGTTGGTGCCGACAGAACCACCCGAGATTCCCCGCTTCTCGAAGGCCAGGCCCAGGACTAGAGCCTGAACGATATCGGCAAGAATCTCAGGCGGAGGCGAACGCCGATACAAAAGATGAGACAATGTCAGCATCAGTCCGTGCCATTCCAAAGGATCGACAGAGGTAAGATCTCGAGTACGTGGCCCAGAGGGGTTCGATTGGCTCTTGATCCACAGTACATTTCTGTTCAAGGACTCTAGCACAGCCTCGACAACTTGAAGAGCCATGTCTGGTTCAAGTTTCAATGTGATAATACTGAGTGCTTTGCTGGCAGCAAGCCGGACGGGAGTGTCGTTGTCTGCCAAGTGCTCAAGTAGGTAGCCAATGGAGCTCTCTACCATCTCGGTGTCCGACATGGTCTGTTCTGCTTTGCGCAATGCCAAAGTAGTGACACTTCTAATCACCTTGATCATCATCTTTCTTGCAAGCGCCGAGTCGTTGATCATGGCAAACGTAGGATTATCTTCAGATGAAACTCTGTTAACCACATAATAGATTGGACTCAGGAGTGAATTCATCATAGACGTGTCTGCTGCCGCCTGCAATACGCCTGCAAGGAAACTGAGACTTCCTATGTAAAAGTAAGGCGTGTTTGCAGGCCCTTCCGCTTGTGGCCGCAAGGTATGAAGAGCCCAGTGAACAAGTGCCTTGAGGATGCCGGCCTCCTGCATATCTCTGCGCATTGCCAGGCGTATGAGCAGAGTCTTTGCGCCATCTCTCTCCTTTCCTGGCGATGCGAGATACTTTAAGGCCAGTGGAATAATCCTGAGTGTGATTCCTGGTATTTGCGCTGGCCATTCGAGGCCTGGGAGTACAGGCCGTTCTGAATCGTCGAAATCGCCAGATGATATGGTTGATAGATCGAAAGGAGCAAAAAACAGCTGTGAGAGCCACAGTAGCACCATATACCTTTCGTGCCAGGTCCATGATTCGCTTGTAAGGGATTCTTCGGTTCCTGCGTTTCCTTTTTCCGATCCCTCAAGGGCAAAAAGGAGAAGCTCGAGATACCTCGTCTCAACATTAAGGAATCTCACAATGATCTTCTCGCCACGGATTTTACAGAAAGCGTAGAGGAGCCTACAAATAGCATTGGGCATGGGCATAAGAAGCTCGGTACGGGTGGAAAGTCCTCTCGACTTCCGGTGATCCTGGAGCTGTTCCAGGTAGGCCTCAGCCAAGATGGGAACGAACTTGGAGAGGTGAGGATCAAGCAACTGTGGAAGCTCTTGAAAAGGGTCCAGCACCTATCTCAACGTTTATTAGCGGTTGCATGATGGATTTTGGGGTTTTGCAGCACCTACACGATCTACCAGCCGTGCGACCTCCTTTGCTCGAACTCTTCTTCGCAGTTGTCCGTCTCGCTGCCGCAAGAACGGGACTAATGAGCGGTCAAATTCGGCAATCAGGTCCGCTGAGTTTCGTTGAACCCAGACATCACGATCGGTATCTGTGACGTCCATATTCACAGCGGGCGATTCAAATGCAGAGAGTTGCCAGTCTTAGGTATTCCTTCCCACTACGATATCGCGGCCGCTTGATAAAAGCAGGTAGGAAGGTTTGCATCAACCCATGCACGGAATCAAGCTGCCTTGGCGGAGGGATGAGGGTTGGAACAGTAAATGGCAACTGCAAATGAGAAAGTGGGCGTGTTATGGTGGTGCCTGGATCTGGATGGTGCCAAGGTGGAGAGAGTGCAAGTATGCATATTGTTAGATGCATACATAATACAGTACCTATTTTATGTATGCACAAATACCCAGCACCACCCACCAACTGACCTGACCTTAGGACTTCAAGCCGCATTCGAAGCAGCGTGTCGTTCACTAGGAACTCAAGAAGAAAACATCACCATCACTGCAAGATAGTTGGAAGTCAAATTTAACCCGGTCATGGTACATAAAATTATTTACAGAAAATAATAATATTCTAATATTCGACTGTGGCCATCTGGGGTATCCAGTTGCGTCCCCGTCCTGGCGAAGTTCGATGGACAAGATGTCCTACTGAAGCCCAAAGCCAAATTATACACATATTGTGCATTCTTCGGTGAGTAGATACGTATAAGTACCCTTGACCTATGGTAACTCTAGGAGAGAAACGCCTCTACCAGTCTAATGACCGCCTTCGTTCTTGATATCCTACCCCTTACTATCCAAAGCGCAAACCAGGTCGTCAAACTCACCGCTGTGCTTCATCATATCGTAAAACGACCCCCTGGCCTCATAAAGCTCCCTGGGACTCCCGTTCCTGATAAATTACCCGCGTTAGTTGGATAGCTCCAAGGCTTGGGCGAGCGAGAGCGGGCGGGGGTTTTCAATACTTACTCAATAACATTGCCCGCGCTTAGCACGACCACGCGATCATAGTCAATAATGGTCTTAAGACGGTGCGCGATGGTGACGAGGGTCCGGTCCCGGCCGTGTTCATTAAGATCCTTGCGCAGGACCTCCTGGATGCCGTGATCCGTCTCGTAGTCCATGCTGGCGGTGGCCTCGTCGAGCAGCATAAGCTTGCTCTTGCGCACGAGGGCCCGGCAGAGCGACAGAACCTGCCGCTGCCCGTGCGAAAAGTTGTCGCCCTTGGCCTTGACTGGGGTAGCAAGGTGTATGCCCTGCGCTTCTGCCCCTCCATATTGTTGCTGGTTGTTGTCCGGTGTGCCGTCCTCGTTGTACTTGAATGAGGCGATGCCGCTGCAATAATGCAATGCCTTCTTGACAACTTCAACCGGGATCTCATCGCCTGGGTTGAGGTTCGAGCCGACATCGCCGGTGAAGAGGACGGCCTCTTGGGGGATGATGGTCAGGGCCTCGCGGAGCTTCTTGCGAGGAAAGCTTGTAATGTCTACGCCGTCGAAGAAGACTTGGCCAGATACAATGTTGGTGAATCGCAGGAGCGACAACACCAGTGTACTCTTGCCCGATCCGGTTCGTCCCACAACAGCGACTCTTTCACCGGCAGCGAATTTGAGGTTGATGTTCTTCAAAATATCAGGGCCGTCGTCACTGTACTTGATAGTCACATTACGGAACTCGATCTCTCCGCTCCTAGGCCAGTTCTTGGGCATGATCAGGCTCTCATTGTCGGTGTAACGTCCTGCCTCGCCATATTCCTCTGGCTTTTCCTCTGGCTCGACAGAGGCATATTCACGTACACGATGGAACTAACAAGAGTTAGTATTGAAAATTGATGTTGCTAGGGTTGATGGGGCACGCAACGTACACTCTGAAGTTCAACTTCCAATTCATTCATAGCCCTTACAAGCATGATAATTAAACTGCTTAAAGTCTATATACGGGTATTAGCATGTTTCACACAAACGTCTCCAAGAACGACTTGTACTTACCGTGGCATTGGTAAGAGAGAATCCCACCAGTCCAGCAGCCACAGTGCCTGCCTGCGCGATGGCGATTGCGCCAGCAGCAACCGTAACCAGCGTGGTGGCCATGTCAATCTTGAGGGCCACCCACCGGTTGCAGTTGTACCCAGCCTCGGCCGCCACCGAGTAGACACGGAGCTTCTGTGCGAGTTGGTCTCCGAACATGTTGGACATACCGGCGCGAGCGCGAATAATCGCGATCCCCGCAAGGCTGTCCGCAAATTGTGAAAACAAGGGGGACTGCGACGATGCCAAGAGGCGCTTAACCGCCACGGCGGTCCGGGTATACATCTCGCCAGCAATTATACCTATACAGCAGCACTATAATACCAGTTAGCAAGAGGCCTTGATCAAGTTTGTATAGAAAAGGAGGGCTCAAAAAACTCACAAATGCCGCTGGGATCATGAAAACGGGGAGAACCGATCCAACCGCGGCAATCTGAAAGAAGAGACGGATAAAAGCCTCTAGACAGTACCGTAGCATCGCGGGCAGCGATTTGTCGATTGAAAACATATCGCGGGAGAAGCGGTTGACGACGCGACCAACTGGCGTGGTCTTGAACCAGGATAGGGGTACGTTCATCATAGCGGTGATGAACGTTCTGTGCAGAGTTCGCGCGGCGTGCCATCCGCCCCATTCGTAACCGACAGTGGTGAGCCCGGTAAGGACGATCTCACCGAAGCTCCAGGCGGCGTAGACGCCCAGGTAGAAGCCGACGTTGACTGCGCCCGGCTTGTCGTAGGCGCCGACCCAGACGGCTAGCCAGAGGCCAGTGCCCACGGCGGATGCGACGGATAAGAAACTGCAGGCAAGCGCGAAGATCGCGTGGATGGGGTTGCCGTAGTATTGGAGGTACTTGTAAAACTGGAAACGCGAGGTTGGACCGAGACTCAGGGCTTCTTGTGTAACTTCATCGCGCCGCTTGTCCTCCACCGACTTTACAGCAATGTTCGACGTACCGTTCGTTCCATTCGCGTGTTCACTAGTATCATTTGCAGTACGACTAGCCGCCACCTCTATCGTGACGTCAACGTCGCCCGCGTCGACGATATTTTCCTCCAACGACACCGGTTTGCGGATGACTCCCAGATTACGCTGTAGATCCTTTACTATACCGTTCTCCATAATGACAGCCAAGTCTGCCTGTGGGGCTATCCAAGGCACTTGGGTGACCAAAACGATGGTTCGGCCCCTGAGCATCTCCCCACAGAAGCACTCTGCCCATACGGAGGCAGCAGTTTTAGCATCCTACCGACCCTCGGTGTCAGCCTTGCTCTTTTGGAAGTTCAGCTGTATGTCTGGCGGGAGGGAATGAGAAACTCTGCAGTGAACCGTGTAATAAGCCCTCCCTGGACACTGGAAGAGAAGAGCATGAGGGTACGGAAGTCGCTTACCAACGCGGAAAAGATATCATCAAGGAGAAGAACAGGCGCCTTCGAGTAAAGGGCACGAGCCAGAGCCACACGGCTCTTCTGGCCACCAGAAAGAGAAGTACCATTCTCTCCTACCTCAGTCTCGTCGCGCTCAGGGAATTCGTCGAAGTCAATGGGCAACCCGCATGCGTTGATCACACGGTTGTAGCGCACCTCCTCGAAGTCACCGTTGAATAAAATGTTCCCGCGGATCGTGTCGTTCTGCAGCCACGCGCTTTGTGAAGCATACGCGATGTCCTTGGGGCTGGAGACCCTGCCGGATTCCACCAGAGTTTCGCCTAAAATTGCCATCAAGAGCGTTGATTTACCGCACCCGCTTGGCCCGGTGACAACATTCAAACCACCTTGCGCAAAGTCGATCGTTATATTCCTCAGCACAAATGTTGCTTTTTTATGCAGTCGGAAAGTGGCATCCTCTATATGCAATGATCCAACGTCGTGCTGTGTTAATGGCGTGACATTGTTGAAGTAGCGGTCGATGCGCTTCAAGGATACGCCGGCTGCAGTAATCTGTCTGGACATTCCCGTGGCCATTGCCAGATTTCGACGAATGGATCGGATCAACGTGATAGCAGTGAAAGCGACATCTGCAGTCAAAGGCCGGTTCCTAGTCGTCACATGTAGAGTGAACATCATAAGAAGGGACGCGATGGGAACTGCCTCAGTAAGAAAATTGATCAACACGTAGCTAGAAAAATGGTAAGCCAACGAACTAAGATGGGGTTTGTAGGGCGCTCACTTCATATTGACCTTCCAGATCAAATTCTGCTCGCCGAGGCGGATCTGGCTGATCCTCTTGACTACGGCATTCTCCCAAGCAAAATACTTGACTGCCCTAATGGATGTCAAGTATTCGGTTATAGCAGAGATACGGGAATCCTGGATTTGTCTCTCTTTTCTTTGGAGGCCCACCATACGCTGAGCAAGCACCACACCAACTGGCGACAATACACCCATGATGGCAATACCAACGAGAGCCGGCCAGTCGAGCAGCTTGTACATGCCAACAAGAGCCACCATGGTCCCGATCGGTATACCCACGAAAATCAACATGACGTCTCGGCCATTTGTAATGGCGTCGATGTCAGCACTCATCATGTTCGCCAAACGACCAGTGGAGGTTGCCTGGGATTTTTTCTCTTCAGGCTTGCCCTTGCCTGTCGAGGATATCTCCTGGAAGACATCATCGTCCAGTTCCATGGAACTCATTGCCTTATAGTATAGTTCTTGGGTCATTGCTGACTTCACTCGGACAATGAGACGAGTTGATGTGAAGATATACTGTTGGAATGTGACGGAGCGAGTTAGAGGACCCACGAAGAGAAGTATCACCCACACCCAGGGGCGTATGGTGGCGGTCTTCGGACTCTCAATATATTGCAAGAGGCGATACAAGGCATAGGGAGCCACTAGCTCAATGGTGAAGGCCAGGGTAGCGTATATAGCCATGATGAAGAGCTCTTTGTAGAGGAAGCGAAACAGCGTGCCAATGGTAGAGCTAGACCTACGTCTAGCATCCTGAATTCTTGCGAGAAGCAGAAGCGGTTCATCATACCATGGGAGCTTGGGCAGTTCTTCCATGGTCATTTGACGGTGAGCGCCCTTCCATAACAGCGGCGTAAGCCATTCATACGTGACATAGTACTCAAGCCAACTACACGTTTCTTCGGGCGATGGGTTTTGCGGGCCAATCTTCTCGGAAAAATCGAGGTTCAGGGATGGGGGTATCCATTCTCGCGGTGTCACGAGAGCGACGAAGACAGCCGCGCTCAGTGTGGCAACACTACAGATCATCATAGTGTTTAGGCCAAAATGCGCGCCAGCGTCGACCGCTGGAATGAGCTCGCCCACGACAATGACCAGCCATGCTCCCGCCAACGTAAAGTTAACCTGGTGCAAGGCGACATGCCGCCACTGGAGATCATTTACTAGCCGAACGAGACCCAGCAGGAAGGCATAAGACAGGATGGCAACGTTTGCCCAATTGGCTCCATGCCGTACTGCGGCAACAATCATGAACGCTAGTGTGGCTGCTCGCAAGACTTGACTGCACAGCTCGAACGGGAGCGAGATGGACGATACATTTCCTTCTGGACGCGTTACTCGCGAGAAAGACCGCTGTATGAGATGCTTGGCAACAAGCAGCACAGAGAGGATGGCAATTGCTAGTTGTACATAACCGGTCTTGGCAAAATGGGATATCCAATATACCCATTCCAGTCTCGACACACTACCGCGGGATCATTAGATTCACGTCTTGGGCCACAGAGGTTTTCCCTTCCAGCTTACCTATGTTGCGCCTTGGACAGAGATCCCACATAGGTTTGAAGGTGCAATGTGGCGGTCGTGTCGCCCATGCCCAGCGGTGAGAATTCCATTCTCCACTTGCCTCTGGATGACCTGTTCGCGGTCGTTTCCAAGCTGAGTAGAAATGTTGACTTGGAAAAGCAGAAGGACAGCCGAGGCGAAGGGCGGTGTTGGAAGTTGGAAGTTGACTTGGGAAGATTACCCTGGTGTTAGCCCCACTGTCGAATTGCCGTGGTAGTAACCTGGTAGGCGCGCAGAGTAGACGACTTCGGCGCTATGAGATGATACTACACGACAATGTATGATATGATTACGCGTATGTTGGTGTAGCTTGACCCAAGTCTTAGCCCAGTAAATGTGTCTTGCAACGCTCAATTAGCTCATAGCAAAGAGTGACATTTTCGTCAGTAATGGATGTAATGGATATGTTCATGACACAACATGGACCGACGGCTCCGCGACAATAGTCGATAATGTGCAACCGCAGCAGCCTAATTCAGAGATGGTTGGGTGGCATCTCAGCTCCAGTCGAAAGCGCGATAGTACCCGGAGATATCGGGGACCTATAACGGCAGGTGAGAGTGTGTAAGATGTGCAGCCATCATTCCGAGTTTCGCGACGTCGTTTGGCCTCTTCACCGCGTAATAGTTCTTTTATCATACATTTAGATTTTTATACACGTTTTAAATAAGTAACCTTACTTAATAGCACAAGTTGAATAGAAGACACAGTCAGACGAGGCCGGCCGTGTCTATATTTACCAGAAGCTTGCTATTATATTGTAGCCATGATTGATAAATTTATAGGATGAACAGAGTATATAAGGCCCATGCGTTTACCTGCCTGGCCAAAACGTATTCGGGGTCAGAAGGGTTCCCAAGTCGGAGTTGGCGGGCTTGGAGGTCCAACACATGGCCAATATTCCGGTTTCTACTCCGATATGTCCAATCGGCACACTTAAAAGTTTGGCGCGGGGACCATTTCAGCCGCATTGTATCTCGAATGAAGCACCAAAAATGGACGGCGAGTGGGGATTTAACAATTATATGTATGCCAGAATAGCGAGTCGTGAAGGTTCACTAGATTGTAGGTGGCTGACACAAGCATGGCTTGGGTTTAATTATCCACTGTATCCTCCTCGTCGCCATGCTTGAGTCTGTCGTCTTGGAAACACAGCGATATCGCGGCCGGTAAGAAATGTCTTGTTCCCTGGAAGCCGGAGAACAGATCGAAGGCTGCGGATACTGTCAGACGCGAAATCTGCAGTGCAGTCAGTGCTCAATGATCGTTGATCGTTTCGCATACCAGCTCTATCTCCGATTCTCCTTTCCTGTCATACGACATAGTATCATGTTAACACATTGGGTGAACAGGATGTAAGAAGGAGTACGGAATAATACGGATGCCTACCCAGCCACAGTTAGGCCGACTGCGTCTTGATTTAACCCCTCGATAGCAATATGTGAGCATCCTTAAGACGAACCAGGGAAGCAATATGAGCTTTAAAAGGGGGAGATTACATGCTATATAGCTGCTCTTGTTCCTAGAACTTCAAATGAAATCCGTCTTTCATTTGGGAAACGACCTTTACCTAAGGCGGGTTGGTCCCCCCCAACGAGTGCCAGCTAATCTTCCAGGGGTATATCATGCGAGAAGGACTACAGCATCAATTTGCGTGTTTAACCGTGTTTCCAAGGCACGAAGTCTCAGACCAGGTGTAACAGCTGCATACAGCAAACCGGATCTCTTTATGTTCCTTACATTGTTTCACTATGTAAATGTTGGCTTGACCTTCTTCCACTAGTTTCTCATCCGCCCACCAAGCCCAAAGGATGCGAACATCATCCCTCGGCGACCCCTCATGTACACGCAGCGTATGTTCGAGGTGACGAAGATAGAAATATCTTTGTGTTTCGCCGGGGAAAAGGACATTGCTGCTTTTTCGTAGTAAAGAAACCACGGGAAGCACCAAGCAACTAAGTAGGTATTCTGACAAGTGCTCGCCTATGGAAAGGGGATCAAGGGAGCATCCGCGCGTAAACCTACTGGATTTCTGTCTCGAATGCTTCTCCCGAACCGTGAGCTCGATGCGGAACCCATTGAACATTGGATGTCATATATGAAAATAGCGTGAACGATGAAAACGACGGTGAAGTGAAAAGGTGGCGTCGAAACTGCATTCTTATTGACTGAGATCCGCCCCAAGACATAATCAAACCCGCAGGCCGCCCCGGAACTTGGGACTTGGGCCCCGAAGAAGCTTAGGTAGGCATGCACCAGCGTATGTACTGTACTGTCCTTCCAGCCGAAGGGGAAAAGGATGGGCCGTTCTGGGGCGGGTGGTATGGCGACTCGGGTCCTCCTCCCACGCAAAGCACCATGACGGAGACAGGGCCGGCAGGCTCCATATCCCTGGAAATGACAAGTCATGTGCGGATACGGCCCAGGCACCCAGAGCTCGGCCTACCAGAGATAACTTAATCAAAGTCCCGGGGCTCGCCATATCTTAGTGCATATATCGTTCCCCTTATACACATATACCTAACCTTACATATGCTGTGCCCTGGCCTGCCTAGCCTTACTAGTATTACCAGGAGCAAGGGTCGACGGCCAGCGGGACGGGACGGGACGGGACGTATACGGCAATATTCAATATTCCATTACAATGTGCCCCGATTCGGCCAGCCATTTGCCAAGAGAGTTGCTTCCTATGGGTTCAGAAGTGAGGCAGATGCATCACGCCGCGCCGGATCCGAAAAAGCACTTCCCCTAACTAAATACCTACATAATCAACCTGGGGAAGACTATTGTGTCATTGACTTGAGCCGCCGGGCGATCGCAGCGGAATGGAGCTTACACAGATATGCAAGGCGACAATTTGTAAACATCATCTGCATCCAAGCACTTGCATCCCTCTCCCAGTGTATCACAAGCACAGATATGTTTCGCGAGACGAACTAATTGTCAGCGCTGAGAGCGAAGAGTTTGTGAAGTTTGTAGGATGGGTCAGGGCTGTTGTTGTCTTTATTGGGCACTTATATAGACTGCAGGGACCCCAGGCCAACAGTGAGTTGGCCTCGGGTCCCGGCATAACGATGTCCTGCTGATATGTCAAATATCACATCTATGAGGGGCAGCAGCTACCCGTCGTGCTGACAACGACAACTAAGACATACAGCATCGGAATTTGGCCGTATATCAAACTTAAAGTCATGCGATACCGTATAACTTCGAGCTTTTTGGAGGGGGAGAATGATCAATCCTTCGTTTGCAACCGTGTATTACCAATTAGACTGTAGGCGATAACTGACTGCGCCTGGTGAACACAGAAAGCATAGCTGGGTGCTAAGGGAACCTGCCCGGGGGGATAAGGCCGAGGAAGATACCTAATACGGGTATACAAGATCTAAGTCAATGGATTGCTTGCGCATCCCCAGGGATTTGTTGGGGATGATGTGGTCTCCGCTTTATGAGGGTATGGAGAGCGCACAGGGTCGGAAGAGCCATAGGGTTGGATAGTAGTGTCCCGTTTCACGATCTGAAGTGTGGTCTGGCGAAGGTAGGACAAGTGTCACGAATATGGGATAAGCGAACGATTGTTTAGTATTTTCACTCAAAGGACCCTAAGTTCTATCTTGTATTGCTGCTAACGAGCAAGCTGCTTGACGAACCCAGTGTCGTACCAGCAGGTTATATCTTGGCGCAAATGCAGACTTAATCGTTTCGATACCGTTCTAGTTGATCTTCTTGAGCTCGACGTCGCTGAAGGCCCGAATTAGTAGGTTGAACCGAGCGGGGTTCCGCAAGAAGTGACGGAGGGTAACTTACAAGATCAGATCAGAGTTGGGGGGGATGTGACCAGGGAAGCCGCTACACAAAGGTCATTAGTACAGGTATACGAGAAAGCATATGGCGCAATCTAAGGGTGGCATGGCCGCTTAGGTGTCGTTCGGTATATTGGGGGAGGAGGGATGGGGCTGATATTAAGCTGATGGCTAAATTGCTTACCGGGAGCCGTAGGCGAAGTCGCTGTTGAGTGGTATTAGTCAAAGCCTGCTTTCTTGGGTGTACATGGTCAACATGGGGGAAACGTACCTGGAGATGGTCAGGGTAGCCTTCTCGCCAACCTTCATCTGGGTGACGCCCTCATCCCAGCCTATAGACATGGACCGTTAGCCCAATTGGTTCTGTGAATACACGCTGGGAGACTGAACCATACCCTTGATAACTTGACCGACACCGATGGTGGTCTCGAAGTCGCCGCGGCCGACAGAAGAGTCGAACCTAAGTGAATCGTGTCAGCTACTCATGCCTAAAAGACCAGACGGGTCTGACGTCATGGCATAGCCAGGTACGACGGTGAACAGGGACGGCGGGGAGGAGGGGAGGAGGGGAGGAGGGGTAGCGCATACTTGTTGCCCTTGGAGTCAGGCTTGGAGGTGTCCTTGAGCCAGCCAGTGTACTCGATGGTGACGGACTGGCCAACCTGGGGCATGGCGCCGGAGCCCTCCTTGATAGTGGTCTTGGTGACACCCATTGTGAAGAATGCGGGTATGTTGGATTTGGAGATGGTTTGTGGAAAAAAGAGAAGGTGGATGGAGGGGAAGGAAGCTTTGTTGCTCGGGTCAGGAAGTCGAGTGAAGTAGAAGTAATGACAGCACCAGAGATTTGGTGGGGTAAAAAGCTCTGTGTGGGAGTGGGATGTTTAGCGTGCTTAATTCCAAGGCGCAAGATGAGGGGCGGATAGCGAAGGTGGTGGATATTTAAGTATTGGATGGGCCGGGTGGACGAAGACGGACTGATGACCGATCATGTAGACGGGTTACGTATGTTGAGCAGTTACATCAAAGTACGGTGGGAATAGGTTAAGGTTAGCCCCCTTTGCGATCAATGCATTGAATGTTTGTAGGCACGGCGTAGCATGCACCATCTCCAAACGAGCCTCCTAGCCTCTCCTGTGGTTAATGGTTAATGGTCAATGGTCAATGGTCAATGGTCAACGGGGTTCAAAGGGCGTTCAAGACTTGGGACCGGCGCCTCCCCCGTCACAACCTGACGAGAGCACCGAGTTCAAACATGCCAGGCAGGGCTGCTGATGTGCTGGCACATGCGAGCTGCATCTCGAATAGAATACATACCTAGGCAGGCCAAGATAACTTCGTCAAGACAATTGTGATAGATCACTTTGTACACGCGAAGCATGCCGTCTCGATACCAGACGAACCGCAAGTATCTTGAAGACACACTACGTCGTCGGCACGCTATAGGCTGATCATGGTGATCATCACGGACCAACCCGGCACGGCCTCCATGAACGAGGTACTTGATCTAGGTTACCTACAGCCAGGGGGGTTTGGGCTCGATCATTGATCTTGCAGTTGCCGGGTCTCAATATGGCCGCTTCTGTGTCGCCATCCTAATCGGGCCACAAGGTGATTGGCTTCACCCATGGGTGCTTGCACGACTTGCCAGCTTCCGAGCGTTGGGTACATGTAGTGTCAGTGCTGAGGGTTTCCTGCGTGGTATGTTGTGTGGTTCATGATATATGGTAGCCTTACTGCATTATGACACCCCGGGAGGAACCCGACTAGAGAAGTCTGCGTGACGCACCCAGCAGTTGGCCTCGGTGTATGTTTAAAGCCGGCCGTCCTCCCAAAATGCCATCCCCAGCGACGTTGCCAGCCCTGAACTGGACCCTGAACCGGCCCTGCCCATGACATGCAGGCAGGTGAATAAGTGAATGGTTATGACCCGACGGGCAGCAGACGTAGCGCCGACCGATCAGACCACGTCCATTAGAGTACCCCGGAAACCCGAAAGCGCCTTAGTATTGTAAGCATAGGTAGGCATTTGTAGTTATAGGATGACGTCAGTGCATCATCAACATCAGCAAATACAGACCTCTTCCTCTCACCTGTGCATAATGCGACAGTCGTGCCGATCCTGAAGAGATCTGTCACTGATGTTTGGCACCAACGGCGCAGATGATCAGTTGTCAAAACGCCCATCTGCCAAGCTGCATATACTCGTATGCGCACCCTTCTTCACGCGATATCCTAGTACTGTTTGGGCGCTTCTTGCGAGCATCCTTTCGCTTAGGGTGCTTGACGTCGGGAGCAGATAGTTGCTGGATTGGTGGCTTGGAGACGATCCCTTCTGCCCTCCCTGGTCGTCGCCATGCGACTCAATAGATACGAGATACCGGAGGTGTTCCTGGGTGTCTTGTCAGGGTCTTTCGGAATAAGCCAGTCTGCTAACCTTAGTGCCCGAGCATGCTCGCCGCATACCCCGCACCCATCGCGGGGCAACAAGGCGGCAAGGGCTAATGGCGGTGGAGGCGATTCACGACCAAAGACGTCAATCCTAACCGAATACATTCCTAGAAACCTCGAAGATTTGTCCCTTCTTGACTGAGCACCCCTTGAAACATCTGACGTAAACTTGCGTTGAAGATGACCCTACGTACATGCCAGGGTGAGGAGCACGCCATGTGCCATTGCCAGCAAGCCGGGTGAGGAGGATGAAAGTGTTATGCCGCCGCTTACTCGCGAACCTAAACTCGGGATTGCGCCCGTCCCGTGGCGAAAAGAGAATCGATTTGATGGACCGACGTCACCCGCGACTCGGAGAGTTCATCGTCTGATTTGGCCCACCACTACTTGCTTGAAGGCAGCAATTCGAAAGCCTCACCTTGCGGTCTGGCAGATCCGAGACCATGCATTATGCCCTCTTCCCCGTAGCGTGCCAACAGTCCTGAGCTGACGGCAACAGGTGAAGTTGACAAGATTGGGTACCTAATTACTCTGTCCTCCAGCAACTTGTTCCGAGAGGGAGAATATAGCAGTCAGGTATTGTTGCGCACTGTAACACATAATAGGGTACTCAATGCCAGACAAACTCCCCAAGGCTATAGCCACTAGTTGGTCACTTGCTGTTATGAACCGTCCACGCAGCCAAGGAAAGATCTTTCTACCAAGTCGAGGTGGCGTCGAGTCGTCATCGGCCAGGTGCACCTAAGCCTTGCTGGAAGAGAAGATATGAGCTGCGGTGGCGTGCTTCACTTGGCTCGGGGATGGGCATGAAGAAGGATACCTCTTCGGTTTTGTTATTTACTAAATTCGTGATCGTCACCAAGGCGGCATCATGGCATGTTCTGATTGCATCCGTGAGTGACGCATGCTGCTGTCTTTGTAATTCGTCCCGGTAGCCATCTCTCCACGCCAACACCTTCAAACATAATCACGACATATGCACCAAGCTCACAGGCCGTGGGAATACCGCACAATATGTTAGTAGAGCCATGGTTCAATGACAAAACGTCGCAGAGAGCAATTGCGTCGAGACAGGGCTTATCTAACTTCGGGTCAGAAGCTCAGGCTGTGAAGAGGCCATCATTGTACTAACGTCGGACATGAAAGGAATCGTACTTGGATGTTAGTGCTGTAGAGAACTTCTGTTGGGGTTCTTACTGGTCCAAAGTTAGAGCTTTGGTTCGCAGCATAGCATTCAAGCTCTTAACTGCCACAGTGGTGATGGTGTCCACGTATATATATATATGCAAACAAATGGACGACTGCACAAGCTTACTAGAGTAACTAAAGAATACTCTTCATAGTATTGACGGCACTGCACACGCAACACATTGACCGAGTGCCACCCATATCTTGACCTAATGTGTCTATTGCGCCATCTACTACTAGTAGTAGATACTTAGCCAACATTGGTACTGTATCTTGGATCCGGACGCGTTTTACAGATGGGGCTAAAGGCTAGTTGGAAGAGGGGCAGACTCACTCGCACTGGCAGACATCGTGGGACCTGAGCTAATTCAGGTACAGACTTCGAAAGCTCGGTCGGAGTGCGCCGGCGTCGAGCTATTCGGAGCCGGGCAACGTTGATTCTCGAGTAGTCTGCTTCAGCTGGGACGAAAGAGACCCACGCGCTCAAGCCAGTGTGCCACTGCAGGTGGTCGGCCACTGGCCAGATACGAGTTCAAGATCAGAACAATCCAATCCGACGTGTCGGCAACACACGCGACGAGATGAACTGCCGGATGCGGCACATTCGGGTTCAAGGAGGGAAAAAGCGCAATCTCGTTGGGCTAGGTTATATCGTACCAGTCATTGCCAATTGATGTATGCATATTGTCAGTAATGTTCCGGCAATCGGTTGATGGAACTTTGATGGAGCCCAGCCTGGACGATCATTGCTGGTTGAGAGAGCCGGAGAGGACCTAGACCTCCTCACTTGTTGCTCTCTAGCAGGTTGGCTATGCAGGATTGAAATTATCGCTGGGACGGACCAGACCATTTGATGCACCCAGCTCCAGCCGTCGGTCAGTCTCTTACATCCCCAGAGTGCAGAGTGCGAGAGTGCCCGTAGACAGACGCCCAACACCCGCCCAATCCGCCCAGAGGAACAAGCTCGGCAAGCCTTGTGTAATGTATATATGTATACGCGTTCATGTGTGTACAACCAGTGCAGGAGCAGGCATGAGGAGAAGGGCTTCTCCTACTGAATGCGATGGTCCATCATGCAAAAGAATCGCGTGAATCTTCGACACTCATTGAATGAATGGTGCCATGCTACCCTACTCACCTACATACTTGGCAGGAATTGCCACGGAAGCTGGAAGCTATATCGGGGTATGTACGGAGTCCTAGCATAGGTATCGTTGATGAGAATAATCCACCATGCACGCCATGCATTTACCACTTTCGAGGGGTTGAAATTGGGTCTCCTTTTGACTCTGTCAGCGAGTAATGATGGTGGATATGCCGGCCCCCCGTTCAAGGCAAGGAGGTTGAGAAAACGAAATTGCAGCGAAAATGTATGCAGGCGCTGAATGCGGTAGAACAAACCACTAAGGTACGAAGCGGTTGGTTTGTTGGATGTTGAAAAGAAAACATATCGTTGGTGAATCAATCATCTTGAGTAACCTCCTTCCTCCCTACATCCAGACATAGATACCGATACAGAAACATTAGGGAGGCGTTGTTTATAATAACGTTCAATGTTGTGACTTGAATCGTCCCTCCCTACCTACACTCCACCATGGGTACGCGTACGTGAGTACATACTTTTATGTATCTGAGGGCGGCTGCAAGACTCATCAAGCACCAAAGTCAAGCACCTTGGACACCAACACCCAGTCAACTGGAGGGTTGGGGGGTGGGGGAGTCGGGACCAATATTGCTACCATACCGCAGGGCAGACGGGCAGAGCATCGACAGAGGCACAGAGCTACTCCGTATAAGCATGTACTACTAGAGGAGCAAGAGGTGACAGGGGAGAGGGGATTGCGGTATGGGCCAGTATTTCCGGTTAGAGCCACCTGAAATCTAAATTGCGAGCGCTAGGCAGATCCCTTGCCGAATCGAGCAAGGCTCCCGGTATCGAAGGCATGCAAGTCAAGATTTTTGTCTGTTTCTATCAGGCACGCAGGCACGCCTCGCACGCCTAGACACGACTAGGCGCAACCCTGCAATCCAGTCTACTTGCGTGCTTACCTGCTGGGGACATTGCCTCACGGCGGGAGCGCAAGTACCGGCCAAGTATCTTCGCTTCTTCCACGTTTTGGCCGTCGTTCTCGATTTGGATCCCACCCAGCGCCGCCCAAGCCTCCGACTCCACCCACACTATCAGCAGCGAACGAACAATGGACACTCAGCTACAAGTCGGCTGCTGATGGTGTGTAGAGTGAAGCCGGTCTGCAACCCGTTCGATAACATAACAGGGGTTTGCTTTGTTTTTCGCTGCCGGGTGCTGTTGTGCAAACAATTTGCGCACAACCCTGGCAGCTTCCAATCCCGGCGCAACGGCAAAATGGCAAGATGGCAAGATGCACGCAAAATGCTGAGAAGAAATAACCACCACCACCTTCAATCAATGCGAGCTGTTGCAGGCAAACTCTGAGTGGTGGCCTGACCTCTCGTGGTTGGTGCTGACCATCAACACCAAGGAACACCCGGGAACACTCAGGTGGGCGCAATCGTTGAAGATAGCTTACGCGACATAGTTATAGCTTCCTGGCCGTGGACGGACAGCTTGCAAAATGGGTTGCTGCACTTCCGCCATTCAACATCTCGCCCGTGTGCCGTAGTAGAGTGAACGTGAACCGTCCACTCCGCGTATCCCGTCCATTGACGCCTCACGCCCCGTCGAGCTCTGCCGAAGACAGCATGCCTGAGTAGGTGGTATCCCGTGTGTGATGATGGAGGCTTTATTGCTTAGGCCAGCGCGCGTCAGGTCACCATCACCCATCTCATGGAAATTGCCTGCAGATGGGGTTGATGCTGGCCAATAAACTGCCCTGCGGTGCCCTGCGTGCCTACTACTACAGCTACTGTCTTGGGGTAGTACATGCATACCACTATTTGCCTGCGCCACGAGGAACTCCCAGGATCCAAATGGGGAATCAAGCCAACTGCTCCTTAACTTCTGCGACTTTTAAAATCACACGGAATACCTGGGTTCCATCGCGCTACACACGCTAGTCCTCAGGTATTTTCCCTCCAACCTGAAGTACTCAGGCCTTTGAGTCGATAGCTGGCACGATGGAACGAACGTCCTGGTGCTGCATGACCCGACGCTTCAACACTATCCCCTTTCTGAGGGCGGAGCGCGGCTCAGGCACCTTTGTTCTGCTACTTTTTTTAACAGTGCCGATTGCCATGTCCACCGTTCTTGTCGTGTCAGGACCAAGTCTAATCACTCCTGACGATTCGTCTCGGAATCGTCAACAGAAACAGCAACACAGGCTTTGTCATTTGCAAACCGACTGCGCTGCCGTTGCCATGCTGGTGACATGGTCTGAGATCTACGGGGCATATATCAGATGAACTGGTTGACGATAGACATCTTGAAACTCGAAAACAGTAGGCCTGGTTGATTACTCTCCTCGAGACCTGGACATCGTACTGTGTACTTGGCCATCCACGCAGGCTGGACGTGCTTTGCTCCCACCTTACCCTACATACGGCTATGGGGTCTACTCGCTAAGAATATTACCGTATGCGCTAGGTAATTTTTGTCGTCTTGGTCTAACCAACCAACCGCGGGACCCCTGGTCGAAAGTCTGTCACCCCTGTCCTTCCTGGCCTGGCCTGTCTCTGCTCGTTTCCCCCGTTGTTTCTACTGTCACCCGCATCTCTTATTTCGCTCTCCTCTCCTCCTTCACCCACCGTCCGCCTGATTCCCGTCCCTCTTTTAACCTCCTCCGCCGACATCGTAAGGTAGCCCTTTCGACGACAACCTGCCCCGGCGCCGACGTCTCATTCAATTCTAACGCTTGGTACAGGTTCTTGTACTGAGTAGGCGACTCAAGTCCACGACGAGGACAACCGGAGGCCGAGTAAACGCCAATGCATCGCTTCCAAAGCATCGCTACATAGTCGTCCAGGAGATTCCAGCGACTACACCACACTTTGACGAATCTTTCGTCGTGTCACTCTTTTGAAAAAACAACAATCAAAACAACCTACTTTATATCTACGCGATCGCCGTGTATGAAAGGTACGGATCCAAACTTTGCGTTCAACGGCCAATATCCAGGTGGCCTGTCCCTCGACGATCCGTGGATCCTTAATGCACACGACACAGCCCTCAGCCTGGCAACGAGAACTAGATGCTGACGACGCCTTCTCACTTATAGAATTCACTCGTTGACAACTCTTTGTCAAGTACATTCGTTCACAAACCTGCCCTGACAAGGTCCGTAACTAGTGATCGAGGTGTCGCATTGGGATGGATGATTAACCCAACCTAGCATACCACTTACAACCCCCTAATAACCTCTTCAGAGACATCGAAGCTACTATACCTGAAGCCTCAAGCTCGTAAATACTATGCATACCACCACACTAGCAGTGGCCACCTTGGTGGCCGCTGCCTCTCTGGCTGGCGCCAGCCAGCCCACTGCGAATAGGCCAAGGATCTACTTTCCGCGACACGTGAAGCGACAATTCACCAACATCACTATCACCAGCGCGCCTTCAGCTGCTTCCACTCCCGACAGCACAAAGTCGGAAACGTCGGACACCACGAAACGGGACTCCCTCAACCTCGGGGACCTCATCGCAAGCTTGTCCAATGGCCGGGGATCGTCAAAGAAGGAGCCTCCTAGCTCCGGCTCAAGCGCCAGCGACAGCGACAGCCAGACGATCACCCTTACTACTCCCGTGTTTGTGTCGCCCTCGACGACGATTACGGGCGTCGTGACTACACCAAGCCCGACAGGAAAGACCGAATCGAGCGCTGCTGGATCTTCCGCAGGGTCTCCCCTCATTGTCTTGCCATCAAGCTTGCTGAATGTCGGCCCGGGATCTAGTACATCAACCAAAGCTGCCGAGTCCGTGACCTCGACCTCTCCCAGTGGCACATCAGCTCCTGACACATCGGCTGCTGCTTCCTCGGCCGCTGGCGCTTCTTCCAATGCCTCAAGCCAAACAGTTGCTGCTTCCTCCAGTGCGATCGTGATTGCGCCCACTGGCATCGTGACGCCGACCTCTAGCGCGCCTGCTGTCAGCTCGTCAGCTGCCAGTTCAACCGGCGGCGGCTTGGTCCCTGGCTTAACGAGCAACCTGGGGGATGCTGTGTCTGGCGTGACCAGTGCCGTGCTTCCTGCTCCTACCGCCAATGCCACCGAGGCAACCTCTGCTGTCTCTTCTAGCGCTGCTGGAGTAACTTCGGCCGCTTCCACTGCTGTAACTACGGCGGTGCCCACCACCTCGGCGTCGGGCATCTTGGGAGGTGTTGTCTCGGATGTCACGAGTGCCATTCTTCCCTCCACTAGCTCTGCCGTTGTCCCTGCTCCCACCGCGAACGCCACCGAGGTGACTTCGGCCGCATCCTCTCCGGTGCCCACGGCCTCTTCGACCGGTGGTGGCTTAGGAGGTATCGTTTCTGATATCACCAGTGCCATTCTCCCCTCCACTAGCTCTGCCATTGTTCCTGTTCCCACCGCCAACGCTACTGACGCGACATCTGCTGTGCCTACTCCTGCCTCTTCTACTGGTAGCGGCTTGGGAGGTATCGTCTCTGATATCACCAGTGCCATTCTTCCCAGCAGCTCTGTGATTGCGAATGCTACTGACCCTACTTCTGCCTCGAGTGGTTTGGGCCTGACTATCTTGCCCACGGTTACCTCAGCCAGCTTGAGTGCTCCAATCCCTACTGGCAGCGAGTCAAGTGCCCCTATCCCTACCCTCTCCGGTCCGGGCACCGGAGTCACCTCGGCTTCAACCCCACCAGCAACTGGACCGACGCAGAGCTTCAGCATCCCATCCACGCTGTCTAATGGTCCGACACAGAGTAGCAGCGTTCCCAATGTAACGAGCTCCTCGGCACCAGAGCCTACTTCGCTCCCCAGCTCTAGCGTCCCGGTCCCAATTACCAATGCTACTGAACCTGTTTCTACCCCGTCCGTTTCGGCGACCACCGCTTCTCCCATCAGTTCCCTACCGCCCCCGGCTCAGAACTCGACCAGCCCGATCACAACGCCACCGTCCACGCCCACGCCGATGCCTACTCCCACGTCCACACCTACGCCCACTGTGGTCCTGCCTATTCCTAGCGCCTCCAGCAGTCAGGAACCTCCTGCCACAACCACAACGCCGAAAAACACATTCACTAGTGTTCCGGCAACCGGCGTCATGACGGGCACCAACTCATGGCTCCCCACCTCTATTGTTATCCAGCCTTCCACCACCCGCGCAACAACGGGCGGAACTCAAACGACCGCTACTGGCGTTCCTTCGTATCTACCCAAGGCAATTACTCCGAGCACTAAGCCTGGGGACACCCCTCAAGACTCGACTCTGATCCAGCTGGCGTACAAGTACGCCTTGAACTACCCCTTCATTGTGGAGCAGCCTGTCGCGGCGGCCCAGATGTTCTATCTAGTCCCCAAGGCCCTTGCCTTTGCACTTGGGATGCCCGAGGATAAGATCATCATGCACTCTCTTCGGCCTTATGATACGACACCCCAGTATGGCTATATTACGACTCTGGCCGTGGCTTACGTGCCCAACAAGATGGTCGAGAAGCTCCGAACGGACCACGAAAACCCTAACTCGCCTCTTTACACGAACCCCGACCAACTAGTTACCGAGATGACGGGCCTGATTAACCCAGCCATCGACATCCTCTACGGTTCCACTCTGGACGGCGATGGCACCACCACCGGCGGCCAAGCGCCTTCAAACCCGTCCAACAACCCTAACGATGCATTTGGCAACGGTGGCTCATCCTCTGAGCAATCCTCGTCTCAGAAGGGAACCACTGCTGCTATCGCTCTCGGAGCGGCCAGTGTTGCTGGAGCCTACGGTGCGGCCATGTTCATCATTGCCCGCCGGTACAAGCGCAGAAAGCAGAGACACCAGCGCAGCAGCTCCATCACCCAGCACTCTGAGATGCGCCAAGGCCAAGCTGGCAGCCCCGCGCTCATGGGCGGTGCCCTTCTCAGCCGAGATTTCACCGCTCAAGGTCAAGGTCATGGCGGGTACGGTGGCGTTGGTGGCGGCATTCCCGGCAACACACGTGACAGCCAGGGAAGCCGGAGGAGCGACATGAACAACTCGGGCCGTACCGCTTTCATTTCGGCGCCAGTCGCCGCCGAGAACTCGCTCGGCTGGAACTGATGAGACCACGCCACGCATTCTTACATACGACCTGCACGTCCCGTCCATTGACTCTTCAAAACCCCCATTTCGTTTTTCATCTATTACTTTTTTGTTGTGGACTTTTCGATACCCTTCCTGGAGGCCTTTTTCGCTTGATCCTGTTGTAGATGGCACAGGCCACCAGGAACTGCAGCGCCCTCGGGCATCGCTCGAATTTTCTTGTTATTTTACTTCTCGAACGGTTTCGACTCGAAAACACGAAATGAGTTGGACTATAGACAATATTACGCCTCTCGGCCGTGACGGGCTCGAGCCCACCTTTTGCTGGCTTGGGCCTGGCCAATGGGTGCCCTTTTTTTTTATCTAATTTTGTTTGAATGAGGTGGCAGGCGTTCAGGCCGTGATAAAAGCGGTTGACGATGCGTGTCTGAGCGGTTTGGAGACGAGGAGGTATTCCTATGGGCTACATACATCTCTCGCAAGCAAAGGACGTGGACTCTGCTAGAGGACTCCCGACGCCTTGGTGTATGCAGCCTGTTGTTGCTGTTGGAAAAGAAAAAAGTAAAACTCTGTACAATACAAACTGGGCAGCCCATGTTCATTGCATTGCGCAAGGCACGTCTCGGATATGGTGCCGACATAGCTCATTGTTTCGAGTATAGTCACTTTTGAAGATCAGACCCATTTTCCCTGTGTTGCTTTACATATATAAAAATGAATAGATAACGTTCATCCTGCCCAAGGGTACGGCTCGGCACGCCTCTACATAATAATTGGCTTCGAATCGTGATTGAATTGGCCTTGGATGGATGCTGTTAGGGTGTCATAGGGGTAGCCCTACTGCCCCGATGCCCCCGATGCCATCCCTAGAGCCCCTTGCAGAACGCACGAATACGTAGTAGCACCTGCCCTCCAGGCTCCAAAATAGATGAACCTGACTTGAATTCATCTTGTATTATCAGCTCCCCCTTTAGTACTCTTTTTTTTTTGGGGGGGGGGGGGGGGGGCGGGGGTCGGCGGTGGGGGAGAGAGAGAGAGAGAGAGAGAGAGAGCAGCCTGCGATTCCGCGGTACTGTATTCACGGGAAGAATAGAAGACAGCCAGAGGAATCTTGGTTGAAGTCGATGCAATGGCTGTTATTCAAATGTACGCTAGGATAACAGGACCAATCCGTGCACATGAATGATGGATAGCGTCAGGTTTCAAATGGCTGGATGATTTGTAGTGGTGGATATGGGGATATTGTATGGGGATCTGGGAGAGATTGATACTAGCCAGCAGCGGCAATCCAACGTGCCCGGGAAGGGAAATGAGCCGGGAGTGACGGCACCCTGTCAACCTATCCGAGCCCTGTATATGTGATTGATTGACTCAGGCCATGGTGCTACAAACCAAACATTTCATGCTTGACTGCACTCAGCCGCTTCAGCACTCAATGCTTTCACGTTTGCTTGCATGCCATTTCAATTGACTTCTTCATCCGGTAAAAACCATTAGGTTAGATAACAGCTAGACTCGTTATGGACCTGCGAGGTGCAGCGCCAGTGCCCTCACCAAATCCGTCGCCCTCGGTCGCTGCTTCATCCCATCATCATCTGGATTCGGACAGTTCCGACTTGGCGTCGCCATCAACATCGTCGGGGGCCACGGCTCAGCTTACGCCCGACAAAGATTCCAATTCTTCTTCTTCTTCTTCAGGCGATGAAGAGGACAGGGAAACCCTTTGGGCTGACGACGAGGAAGACGGTCAACACCATGCCGAGCCGGGATTTGTTGCCTCGTACGAATTGCAGACTCTGGGCCACCGAAGCGGCAAGAAATTCGCCCGCGATCACGATGGCGAGGAGGGAAAGAGTTACGCCCCCAACCCAGCGACACGCCGGCGGCTGAGTGAGAGCACAGCCGCCAGCTTTCAATTGTACACGCCCGATGAAGAGCAAGCAGTGGTGCGCAAGTTCGACCGCAGGCTGGTGCTATTTTTATCTCTTTGCTACATGCTTTCCTTTCTAGATAGGTCCAGTATGCGCCCCTTCTTACCATGGCGAAGCCCCTCTTGGGCCCGCCCCCGTCTCTATATCTTTTCCTGTCTCTTGATTCAGCGGTCGGGCTGACTCGGCAGCATCCAGATATCGGCAATGCAAGAATTGCTGGTATGGAGAATGATTTGCAATCCCGACCTCCTCGATCCGGGCTGTATGAGTGGTCCCTCACATCGTTCTATATCTCATACATTGCGTTTGAGTGGATGTCTCTACTGTGGAGAGTTATTCCGGCTCACGTATACGTAAGTCAAGCTGCGTCTTATGTAGTGACACCACACTGCCCAGATAGCATCATTAACCATGATCATAGGTGTCGCTCATTGTGCTCTCGTGGGGCGTGATAGCTTCACTGCAGGCGGTGGCTACATCGTACCCCATGTTAATTTTCTTACGGACACTCTTGGGCATTGGCGAAGCCGCCTTTACCGGTGTCCCCTTTTTCTTGTCCTTCTTCTTTAAGAGAAGCGAGCTGGCCTACAGGACAGCGCTGTTTATAGCTGGTAAGTTATAGCACAGCTATTGTATCTGCGCAATGACAATACTCCGGGTCAGATAACTAGGGCTGATGGCGATGGTTATCGTAGCTGCGCCACTTGCGACGACCTTCTCATCCTCTCTCGCATGGCTCATTCTAAAACTCGGCGAGTCTGGTCCAATCGCTCCCTGGCGCCTCCTGTTCCTCGTGGAAGGATTTCCCTCGGTTGTCGTTGCTGTGATCGCTTGGAGCGTCATCCCCGACTCACCGCAGACTGCACGGTACCTCACGCCGAGAGAGAGAAAGGTCGCGCGCCTGCGCCTCCGGCACGAGAAAGTCCAATCACAGACTGCCAACAAACATGCATCCGAAAGTCGGCTTAATGTGGGTCTGTCGGTCCTGCTCGACCCCAAGGCTTGGCTTACGGCGGTGATGTTCTTCCTGACAAACATGGCCTACTCGTCGCTCCCCGTGTTCCTCCCCATGATCCTCAAAGAGATGGGCCACACGGCGCTAGAGAGCCAAGCCCTCAGTGCGCCGCCGTACCTGATCGCCTTCGTGGCGGTCCTCGTCACGGCGCACCTCTCCGACAAGCTGGGCGTGCGGTCGCCTTTTGTCGTGGTCCACGCCGTGGCTTCCGCCATGGGCTATCTGGCGCTCGCGCTCGCGCGTTCGCTGGAACTGAGCCCTATGCTGCGTTACCTGGCCATCTACCCGGCGGCGGTCGGCTTCTTCAACGTGGTGGTGCTCGTGGTGGCCTGGAACGTGAACAATCAGCCGTCCGAAAGCCGCAGAGGCGGTGGCTTTGCGCTCATGCAGGTCGTCGGACAGTGTGGCCCCCTTGTCGGAACACGGTTGTACCCTAAGGGCGACGAGCCTTTCTTTGAACCGGGTATGTGGACGTGTGCCAGTGCCATGGCGGGCGTCGCGCTTGTTGCACTGGTACTGCGTTTTTACCTGACGCGATTGAATGGGCGGATAGACAATGCTGCAGGAGATAGCGAAGGGGGCGGCGGCGGCGGCGAGGAAGCGCAGGGCTTGGTGGGATCACCTAGGATAGGAGGGACGAAGGGCAAGGGGCGGTTTAGATATATGTTATGATGCGCCTGTCTTGGTTTGTGTTTCTTTGCCCTATTCTTTTTTTTTTCTCTTTTTTTTTTCCTTTTTTGGCTGGTGTTATACCCACCCGTACAAACAGAGAGAGGCTCGGTATAGTCCTATTAGACTACAGTATATATTATGTAGAATACAATATCCGGAGCCTCATCAGATAATGACAGCCTGGAACTCCGGAGGTTACGGGGGGCAAAGGAAGGTAGCTGTCGCTGTCGGAGTTTACTAATATAGGCACGTGGCGGGGATTAGAGCTCTAATTAACCTTACTAGCCTTACGTACTTGGTCAATTGACTCTCGTGGCGCGCGCAACTGGAACGTCTACTACGGTGCTACGGTGCTACGGTGCTACGGTGCTACGGTGCTACGGTGCTACGGTGCTACGGTGCTACGGTGCTACGGTGCTACGGTGCTACGGTGCTACGGTTGCTCAATTACCTACCTCGTCACCATTCTGCGACTCTTCCACTTTTTTCTCCTCCTCTTTGCACCAACGACTTTCTTCAACCGCCAATGCAAATCTCATAATACAGCATCCGCTAACCTACCATCTGCTTCGACAGTGTGCCTCTGACACTTCCCCCCCGTCACTTTTTCCAACACTTCAGCTCTTCCTCTGCGACTGCTGATTGTAACCGTGACTGTGCCATTCGATATCGCACAGTCAACCCTACCACAACCCCCCGACTCCATCTCTTTTACTTTATGCAACTAGGGCCTACCAACATTTCCACCCAGCCTCACCCGACAAGCGCTTCTCCGTCCCCTCACCCCTCCTACCAACATGGCCTTCCTCAGCTTCGACATGCTGGCTCTGTCCCAGACGACCTGCAGCAGCCCCGCCCTGCAAGCAATCGTTTGCCGCAGCAGTCCATCATCGGAGCAGGAGGCCAAGATGGCAGCGCCTCGGACGACGCGCCTGTTCCGGGAGTCAGCGCCACCCAGCTCGAAGACCGACTTCGTGGTTTGAATGTCGAAAACGACTTCCCCAAGACCCCCGGCCATCGCATCTCCGAGTACGAAAACGCCTTGACTCCTGCGACTCCCCGCCAAGCCTTGGGCTTCAAGGTGGTTCGACGTGCCGGTTCTCAGACGGATGGCGCGCAGCTCACTGATTTTCCCAATGGTTTGTAGAATCGAACCCCCCCCCCCCCTCCCCCAGCAGCTGGGTCCCTGTTCTACTTCGACTTGTGTACTGACTTGGCTTGCTGTGCATAGAAATTCTGACGCATATTCTCTCTCACTTGCACCCCGACTCTCATGCGTCTGTCGCGTTGGTATCGAAGCGGTTCTACACGCTCGTTACGACACCGCATGCATGGCGCATGGCTTTCCAGCGTTACTTCCCAGGACACGATGCCTTGGTAGTGCCGGAGGAGACTACAGGATCGATGGGTCAGGATGACACCGAGTTCATACGCTCCGAAGTGCGTCATTTCACACGTCTGACTGCTCATGCGTCTTGGCGCAGCGAGTATTTACTCCGGACTCGCCTACTGCGAAGTCTTGTTAGAGGCAAGCCCGGGACAGGCTCTGGGGGCATTGGGTCGTCGTCGCGATCGAGTCAGACTACCAAGAAGTCCAGTGCTGTGTTGACTTACAACTCAAAACTGCCATCTATAGTGACGAACGTCCATGCCACCTTCGTCTCCACCGGTAAGAAACCGCCGCGGGTCATCCATGCTGCCACCGACATGTGCGTTACCAGCGCAAGCGACCCGACCACTGGCAGAGTGGAGAAATGGGGCCTCGACGATCCTTTTGCGTTTGCGCAACTGGAGGAAGTAGTACCACAGTTCCTTCCATATGGAATCGGAGAGGGCCCTGCTGTGCTTCCAAATGTCATGGACGTGAGTCAGCCTTACGGTGTCGTTGGAGGCGAAGGCTTCCCTGGTGGTCGTGTCTTTTTCCGCCCAAGTGGCGAGTTTAGGGGCAGGTATCTCGGACAGGAGTCGACTGTTGTCGATGCCCATGCCGATATCCCTAAGATTCCCGAACTCTCGGAAGCCATCAGCTCTCTCTGGATTGCCAAAACGCCTGCTGTGCCATCTATGACTAGTACAATGGTCGGCATCCTGGTCGGCTCTACATTGGGCGTTGTTACCTCTTACGCGCTAGGCAATGATCCATCGGGTCCTCGCTACGCAAACAGCGAGATCAGTGCCCGTTGGATTCTTAGTCCTGGTGTTCCAATCATTGGAATAAAAGTAGACGAGAGCTACAACCAGAAGAGAAAATCTGCCGCTAGAGTTTGGGCAGTTGCGCTGAACGCACTCGGCGAGGTGTATTATTTGACACAACCGCCGACTCCAGTCGTCAAATCCAAGACAGAAGACAGCGTCAAATGTGCTTGGCATGCAGGCCGCACTGCTTATTGGCAGCTGATTGAGGGGACCCGGCGGCGAGCGCGACCTGACGAGTCTGGCAAGAACGCTGTCCGCGGGGCGTATTCTCCGAGATCTCCCTCCAATGCTATGGACTTGACAAAGGACCAGATGATACCTGAGGCACGGGAAATCGAGAGATTCCTGCGGTACAAGCCCGCACACTTTCGCAAAGTTTGTGACGGTTGGGATATGCGGCGCAAACTGGAGGTCGACTTCGCCAGCACGGATGAACACGGCTCTGGCGAGGGTATTTTTGTTCTCAGCTGTGGCTACGACGACGGAGCGTCACCCTCGGTAACACGATACGTGCGTAACTCGTCCCGGCGCTCGCAGCCTTCCAGTACTTCCGAATCTCCTGTCGGGACGCCTGTGACACAGCCAGCTTTTTCAATCTTTGGGGGTGCTAAGCCAATGTCCCCTTTGCCTAACTCTTCCGCATCACCGTTGTTGCGACAAGTATTGTATACTCCCGGAAGTGGTTCATCAAGGTCCGAATCGATGCTTATGCAGGATGACCTTGATGAGTGGCGGGAAACCTCTTATTCAATGAAGGGATACGAGCACTCACAGGTCACTGTCAGCAGTGTGGACATGTCGCTGTCTGCCTTGATGACTCCGTCCGAAGACCCGTTGGTTGAAACGGAGAACGGCATCAAAGGATCCATGACACCCACGGGGCAGACCCCGACCGACCTTCCTGGCAGAGGTGCCAGGATGCTTGGTGTCGGTACAAAGTCTGGAAAGGTCATGCTGTGGAACATGCGAGAGAAGCATGCCAGTGCCGGTGTGCAGCCTGTCCGTGTCATTCAGACCGAGTCGCCAGAGATTTCGGCCTTGGCGATCTCTGCTCTCTACCTGGTTCATGGCGGCAGCGACGGCCTGGTGCAGGCTTGGGATCCTTTAGCTTCCACTCTGGAGCCTATTCGAACACTGAACGCACGCCCGAACGGTCGAGTTCCACGACACATGATCAATGCCAATCCTGCTCTTCGTAGCAGTAGCTTTTCGGCAGTCGGAGCGATCTATCTCGACCCGGACCCGATCATGTTACGAGGTATCCTGACTTTTGGCACCTTTGTTCGTTATTGGGCCTATAGCTCCTCTGGCCAACCTTCTGGCCGCAAGCGCCGACTACGCCATTCGGACGTTCACGGACGCATTGCCACTCGGCGACCTGGCGGTGGCGTCAAGGGTTATATTGCTGCCGAAACTGAGGAATTGCGACTTGAGCAGCAAATCAAAGCTCGTGAGCAGGCGTGGCTTCGCTCACGCTTTGGGGTTGGCCTCGGAGACTTGACCGAAGAAGAAGCCCTGCGCTACGCCGAGATGGTGTCGCAAGAAGCATTCCAGCTTGATGAGCAGCGTCGAACCAGTGCTAGTGATACAGGCTCCGCCGCTGACTTTGACACAACTTCTACCACCGGCAGTTTTGACACCGTCACTCCTGATCCCAGCATCACGGGACTTGGCACGCCCGCGGCCAGCTCCAGCGCACAACCCGCTCCAGCAGCCCCAGATTCCGAATGTGATTACGAGCTCCAGATACAGCAAGCTATTCGCCTGTCACTGCTCGAATCGGGCAACGATGTGTGGCAGTCCCTTCGAGAGACGAGCTCTGGTGACTATGATGTTCCCGTCACGCATAAGATGAAGCGAGGAAATGTATCCCTGATGAGCCCCCCATCTTCTTCAAGCCACACTACTTGGGTGCAGCATGCTGAGACTACTGCCAAGTCTGCTGCTTTCAATGCTGATGGTGGGGAAAAGGAGGACGAAGACGCGGACCTGAAGTTGGCATTGGAGCTGAGCCTTGCTGAAGAGCAGAGCCGGCAATCTATCTCTAATGCCACATCCATCGTGGATGAGTTCCCAGCTCTGGGAGGCAAGAGTGGGAAGGGCAAGGGCAAGGCGCTGTCCTACTGAGTGGGGGAAAGAGCAAGAGAAAGTTATAGCAGCCTGAAGGGGTGGGGTTTATGTTTTGTTGGTTTTCGATTCGCAATTAATTATGTTCGTTCCGAGCTCTGTTGTTGTTACTGTAGGATGCTTCACGTTTGGGTATTTTTGATCGGAAGAAGACCTCGGCCTGCTGTAATAGTATAAATATACATGTTCGAAATGCCCGATTGAACTTGTAATTGTTTAGTCTCAACTATAATCTTGGTCAATACTGATGCTATCATTCCATGCTGAATGCATGAGTTCTATCTCTTTCAATAATCTAGTCAGTCGCTTGGATTTCCACAATCCCATAGGCAGCTAAACCCACCTTGGCTGTCTCTTGATTGCTAAGCCACGACACTGTGACTCAATAAAGACTCTGGTCAATGATTTACAAGTTATTTATTTCATTATATCAGTTTGCTTGCTTGTTTGCTTTATATATCAATTGTGAGAGCAAGAGTAAATTACCCCCCATCTCACTCCCCTATTTCCTCTCCTGGGTGTGTGGAGCTGCTCGTTATTTTCAATCTGCATGACTTCCTTGCTCATTTGACCGATTGATCCTGTTGTTCATCAGGCAGCATAACAGGGACATGCACCCATACGAGCATTCTTCTTCCGTCTCGAGTTGCCTGTTTGGTATAAAGGGCAAAAACACACAATACGCCATCAACTCCATTGTACAGAACATTGTCTGCCTGTTTGCCTCTTCTGGTACATTTTCCAAAGAGAATGGGGATAGATGAATGCTTCAGGAATCCACCCCCCTCCCCTCCTTGCACTCCATTGACCAAATAAGGTGAAATTAACAAAAGCTTTGAACCCATAGAGCGTTTGATATCATTTCCCAATTAGAAACCGAAAAAGAGACCCCGTGTAATAAAACTCCTCGACCGCTGGTGTATAGATGTATGCCAAGCGCAAACAAATAAATAAGATAAAAGGAAGATTCTCAAGGTGTATATAAGACGCTGTGTGGGAAGAAGAGGGAATAATAATGAAATAGGTAGCAGTGATGTGGCAGCGCATCAAGCAGCAGCTCTATGTGGGTAGAAGAGAAGGAGAGCTCCAGGATCGAAGGTGCGAGAAGATGGCGGCGGATTCAGAGTGTGAGCAAATGCAGTAGATTCCCAGACCGTGCTATCCTCGCGCGCTATGTCACTGCTCCTCCCAGCTGTACCGTCTTGATGCCGGCTGCGGTATATGTACAATGTCGACACCATCGAGGCACCCTGTGGTGGGAGAGGGGGCCCCCGGCGGCGTGGGTATGTGGACGAGATCCGCACGGGGGTCCAAGCGGTTGGCGAAATCTTCCGTCCGTGGAGGGGGTTGCGGTATGTGGATGAATTCGTCCTGGCCATCCAAACGGAAACTCGAGGTTGGACTGTGTTCCTCCTCGTCGGGTTCTTCAGGGGATGTATACCCTCCAAGAGATCCTTGTCGTGTATTGTCACCCTCTACGCCGCGAAGCTCCCCTTGCTCGTCCTCTTCCACAGTGAAGTTACTGCCCAGAGTATCGGCATTCGACCCCCGCCGTGACTCCGAAGCTGATGGTATCGTTGGCATAACAAAGGCGTGTCCATCAGGTCCGGCCAGCCGAGGTGCAGAACGTTGGTGTGGCAGACGCACATTGTTCGGCAGAGGTCCTAGGCAGACTATTCTCGAGGTATCGATAGGGGCACGCTGGGTTGCCGGTGGGGGTGGTTGCAATAGCAACCCCGTGGGGGAAGTCGGGGACTCTCGACCGGATGAGTCGGATCGGCCCATAGCTCTATGGTCGATCGTGTTGGGGGACGCTATTGAATGGGAAATGCTGCCGTTGGAGTGCTGCCACGAATTCTGCGACGTGAATGCAATAGGCGAGGGGGGATCTGGCATCCGACCCGTCCAGTCCCCTCCACGCGGCGTCAATGGAGAGGGTAGAGGATAAGTAGAGTTATTGCTAGATGTCGGAGATGGGCTTTGGTCCGTATTGTGACGGTCCGAAGGTCTATAGTGAGCCACAACGCTTATGTCTTGGTGGCTTTTGCCCCCTTCTTCCATAGGGAATCCGCCCGCCGGCGGTGTGTACTCAGGGACTGGTCCTTGCAACTGTCTGTCCATCTTTCTCCGTGCGACCTCATAAGCGCCGAGGTTTTGCGTGTCTTCGGATCCGAAGTCGGTTGTACCATTAATGGAATGGGCATCCGACGCATCCAGCTCCGCGGGTTCCGGAGGAACGGCTAGCTCGTAGCGTTCGTGATTGATATCGGCTCCCACCTCAATTGCCCGGGTCGTATCTGCAGGAGCCTCGTGGACGTCATTTTTCTTGCTCTTCTTGCTCGAAAATTTCTTGGTAATTCTCGAGAAGATTCTCCTAACGGGGGTCTGAGGCGGCTCCTGTTCAGATGCGGTATCGCTACCTTTCCAGTCGTCCACCTCGTCCACTGCACTCCTCATCTGGTTCTTCCGTCTCCTCCGGAGACAAAGTAGCGTAACTAAAGATGCGATGCCGACCAAGAAAGCTCCGACAGCAATGCCAATTATCTGAGGTATCTCCAATCCTTCCTTCTGACCCCCTGGCTGTGAAGCAGGGCCCGGATACGGACTGGTGCTGTCTGATTTGATCGTCACAATAGATGTGTTTTGGTGTGGATTCTTGGGAAACAATGCTTTATGGAGTGAGAATGTGCTCGCCTCGTAGTTGGTGATCATATATGTCTCTTGCATGAACGACCTTCCAATTATGGCCTGGCTGGCATTATCATGTCTCTTCAGGGGGAAGTAGGGAATCGCTGCATCTCCATAACTAAACAGATTTTGGAACGGGAATCGAAGCGTCTGTGCAAACGCATTGGCCGATATGGTGATATTTACAGCTCCAGGCACATCGAGCGGGCGGCCAAAGTTATCTAGATTATCCGAGCTAGATAGAGTGAAAGTGAATGAGAGGTCTGGGCGTAAAAAGCTGTCGAAGTTGCCGTTGTCTGAGTACATATATAAACCAAAGGTCTCGTTCCACTTCAGGCCAAGAGCTTCAGCAAAATGTTCGCAAACAGGGGTCGGGAGCCACAGGTAGGGTGTCGTAGTATCGATGACTGCCTTGACCGACTCATTGAACGCGAGGAGGGTCCGGGACGTTGAGCTCCACTTGGACGGGGCCTTGTCCAGATTGGTAACTTGGGCGTTGATCCCTCGGACTAGAACTTCGGGTTCTCGCTCGATATTGAGATTGAAGTTTGTCGCGTGGGGGACAAACCGATTCTCATCATAGCCCCCCAGAGTAATGGATATGGGCGTCCCCGATTCTCCCCCTGCTCAGCATGGTTAGTGGAAAGGCCCGCCTCAGCAGTGTACGTGTACCAGCCGAAACTCACCATAGTAGGCCCCAGCAGTATAACCGTAGCTATGGCTAGGAACGACGCCGGCTTTCTCGACCAAGCTCGCCAGAGGGCTCAGCGCGACGGCATCCTGGAACTTGCCAGGCGTGATCCCAAGCCCAAAGAAGCCGGTGAAGTATTGCGTGTCGTTAATGCCGGCGATGATCTGCTTCTGAAGTGGCGTTTGCAATTTCTTTGTGCTGTCGTAGACGACAATTGTTTCCATGGCATAGTCGCCGTTGCCTGCGAGGTTGTCCGGCCCGAGTTTGTATTGCCCCATTGGTCCCCAGCTCTTGGATGCGCCGACGTCAAAGACATTGCCGCGGGCCGTTTTGCAAACATTGGCTATTCCGGCAGCGTTAGAAAGATGGGTTGAAACGGTTATCAGATCATCTTGAACGTACTTGAATCACACCCCGTGCTTTCGATAACCCATAGTTCTGAGAGGGCGGTATTCACAGTGACATCGACTTGTTGGGCGGGCTCTCCAACCAAGAGGCCTATAGAAGACCAGTTGCCGTCAATACCGTACCTGTATGTGCACACATCATATCGTGTTAGTCTTGGTGTGTCCCTTGCGTGGTAGGGAAACCGTTGCACACATGCCATTTTTGAGAGGGCTCGAGCCACAGGGCCTCCAAATGGGCGGATCCCAAGGTACCCGGAGCAAACACAAACAAAGCTCCGAGAAGCAAAGGCGCATATCTTGTCGAACCCATGGTGATAGGTCGTTGTCAATATCTGGCGGGCACACGCAGGTGCGAGGTTACCAGTGCGCCGTCGACTGCGTCATGGAGGCTAGTGGTTCGCAGCTCAGATGCCACAAGCAAGTGTCGGGGGTCGGCTTAGGCGTGACTCTCCATGGGGACTTGTATCGAGTTATCGTGGCCGCAACAGGGCGTACTTTCGGGTACAGCGACTTTGGAGGGTGTCTTGGCTCGGGGCGTTTGCAGGGCAGACCGAATCGCAATTGACAGTCGCGACGACAGAAATCCCGCGAGAATGGTGCTGGGGGAGAAAAAACAACGGAGACATGGAATCGATTAACAATACTACTACTAGGTTAGCCCACAGTATGGGGGAGGGAGGGGGGGGGGTCCTGTTGGGTTATCGGCTCTTCAGCGGGCGGACAACACAATGTGCCTTACTTAGCGCAGAGTATGCTGTTGTGGGGGTGCTCCGGGGCGGCCTATTTGAATCTGGGTTTCTTTCTGTCCAGGTTGTCTGGCTGCCCAGTACCATGGACTACATACAGCCGTTGCGGGCGAGCGTATCTACTACTACCTGCCCAGCAACCTGCCCAGTAACCTACCAATACACACTGACACACTGCTGGCGCCGCTGCTGGCACTGCTGGCACACCAAGACAAGACCTGGCAGCCTGGTTCCCATCAAAATTAGTGAAGCGGGCAGGCGACCAGGGTCCAAGTGACTAATAGTAGTAGGTTTAACCTTGTGTCTAGGATTTAAGCACTCAAGGCGAGAGATAGTTGCAATCCTTGAACGGGAGATTAGCAGGGCGCGACGGAGCATGCTTGGTCTATGCTACTTTTCCCCTTCTTTCTTTGTTTCCCTCCTTCCCTCTTTCCCGGTTCTTGCCCACCTGTCCTGCTCCGATTGACAGTCGGTGTTTTTGTCAAGGGTGCAGTGCCAGGGCCAGGGGGCGCACATGATACAGTACTCCATCATCCCACTATCGCCAGTCGCGTCGGGTGGTGGGCGGATTGGGTTGGATTGGCGAGGATTACCACCAGCACTACCACGTTGAGACGGCGGAATTGGCGGATGGGCATGCTACTGGTCAGATTGGTACTCACGTACGATGGATTGATTGATTGATTGATTGATTGATTCGATGGAGCTGCCCTGTAAAAGAGATGCACTGTCCTTTGACTAAGGTAGTAGTAGCAGTAGCAAAATCTTGATTCTCTTTGCCCTGTCTCTGAGCAAGACTCGCCATTAGTGGCATTGCTGTTATTGCACTTATGATTACCACGGGTTTCCTCTGTGTAAAGCATCTTAGAGCCGACTCGAGACATCGTCACACGGGCTATTGCAGCACACGTTGCTTTTCCGACTCGCTTCCTTTGCTTCGCCTTAAAGAAAGGTGGCGCGGTAGGCAAAGAAAGAGATAAAGCGCGAGACAAGTACTCCGTAGGTTACATAGGTAGGTTAACCTTAGGAGATTGGCCCGTCTGTACGTCAATGCCCATGTACCTTCATTCACTTGGCGAGCTGCAGGCCTCAGGGCCTGTCTGTCGTCAAGAACCCAGTCAGCCAGTCCAGACCCCCTGGGCCCGGAATCATCTTCTCCATCTCAGACCAATTAAAGCAGTTCTGGCGCAGGCCTCGCTCGAGCTGCCGCTTTTCCACTGCTTTTCATTTACACGGCAGTTTCGACATCTGGATAAATGCTGAGCGGTGTTTTGCCGCCACGTCCCGTGTCTCCCTCTCCGCACACTGGATGATAGTTCCTTGAGCCGCCGCCCTCCTCTCCTCTCCTCTCCTCTCCTCTGCGTAGTGGCTTGTGTGTCGGTCTGTCTAAAACTGTAGGTTTGGTAAGCCACGATGGAAAACGATGGTTTTTCCTCGTACGCGCTTCTCGGCATTGATGACTGTGGCCTTGTGCAGTACGCGCACATGAGCTCCAAAGAAAACATGCGATCGCAAATGCCGGAGTGTGTATGCAGGGTTAGCCTAGGTAAACATGTTATGGGCGGCTTCTGGCATTCGGGATGAAAAGACGGAGGTACCTTTCCGTCGTACCTACGAAGCGAGATATGATCATTTCCATCCAATAACTCGATCGATCTCTTCCCTCTTTGGGTAGTTTGATCATGGATACTTCTGTACATACAGTACGGATACTGCTGGTGGACCTCCTCGTTGACCTGGGGAACGAAGCCTTTAGATTGGAATTAACACAACATCAACCTCTCGGTCTTCACTATATACATCATGTGTCTCTCTCGCGGCTAGTCTAACAGAATAAAGAAGTCATGATATCAGTATACAAGCATACGCCATGCGCCTGTCATGCATGAGTATATGGGTTTGTCAAGTATCATAGTGATATAACATGTGCAGCTTATATGATAGCTACTCTGGTTTCCCCCGCACACACGGACGATAATCGTTGGGGATCAAGGTAGATAGACCGATAGAGAATGCAAGTAAGCATCCCGGCAATTTGGGACCGGCGAACCATCCGCCACATTTTCTGACAGGCATTGATCCCGTCGGCGTCTGGTTGTGTCACGGACGTTCATCGCAGGTATTGTGGAATGCAAACGCGCTTCCAAGTCGGGCTCGCAAGGCCCCGGTGGTGTCTGGTGGTGAAGCTGTTTGGAGACATCTAGATGCGCCGAACTGTAGCTTGATTGTCAGCACGAAACCTTGGGATCTGGACAGAGCTGGCGTGGTGTTGGAGCCTTATTGTTGTCCTCGTCGCAACAGACTTTATTCAACCTTAGACTTTGCTATACATCGGTATAGAGGCGAAGACCGACTTGTTCAACGAGTCGAAATCAGGGACCCCCTGCCCTCACCCGGAAGTGGGATTTTAGCCTCCCCTTTCTGGCTTCGATCTATCAATCAGGTACCGCGACCCTTTTCTTTCCTTTTGTAAATCCTCTTTCTCTTGCTTTGATCCATATGAGCAACTGTGGCAATTGAGGTCAAACCAAAGCTGAGGAAGAGGCGCCCCGTGACCTGAGACATTGCTCGTCCGTGATGCTTTTTGTACGGGGGGGGGGGGGCGGGGGGGGGGGGGGGGGGGGGGGGGGGGGGGGGGGGGGGGGGGGNTAGGTCAGGCTTGTTTTTTTAAAGCCCCCCCCCCCCCTCTCTCTATCTCTCTATGAAACGCGCGATTTGTGAAGTAGGTAGACACATCCTCCTCCTCCTCCTCCTCCTCCTCCCCCTCCTCTGTCATGTTTGGACTGAGCAGCATACATGTAGGTGGTGAAGGCCATTGGTCGGTCTCAAAAACGACTATGGCAATAAACGGCGTATGCGAATTCAACCGTTGCTACCTTGCCAGCACAAAAAGACGGCTAGCTGCAGAAGTGCAATGCATGGAAGGTCAGGTACCTTGATTCTGGGTGATTGAAGACATGTATCATGGCGATATGCCGCGTGCTCAAGCGGCAAGACCTGTCATTTCGGTCAAGGTTGCCAACTTGCCGGCGCACAACATCTGAGGGCGGGTCAGCTGGTTGGTGTGTCGACCACTTGCGACAGTATAGAGTACTACCTACCTCAACCGGACAAGCTTGCCGGCCTCTGCGCCGCTCGTCATCATCCCCGAGCCAGGAACAACCAGATCACGCAACTTTACTCGAATTCTACGTGGGTTGTCCAGGTACGGAAGATACGAGCCAAATCTTTCGTTCACAACCACAACATTGAATAAGACCAGTCGACGATGATGTATGTACTATTCGTATTGAGACCGCGCTTGTTGGCATTGGGAACTACTGAAGCGATCTGACTAGCAACCCCGTTCAAGACTGATGTCGTCGCTACTGCTACTACTGCTGCTACTGCTACTATTACGACTACTACGACTACTACGGTACCACGAGTGGTAGAGGGCTCTGTTGAAGGACCCAACCCTTGATATCCTGCTTTTTCTTTCCTTTTACTCGTTCCTGTGGAGAGAGACAGGGCTCCATTCTGCCCCATCAAGGCTTGCCGATGCGATGGTGGGCTGCACGCTATGTTCCTAGACTGGCCCATCCGAGCACCTCTTACCTCTCTCCTGGTGGAGGGGAGCAGGGGGGGCTCCCAGCGACAGAGACCGTTTTCCCCCGGGCCTTTAAGGGGCCTGGGCAGCATACATAGTAGTAGTACTTGGCAAACCTACCATGCACATAAATGAACTACGACCCACTGCCAGGGAATCTCATAAGAAACAACCCCCCACCCCGGTCTCATCTTAACACCTAGATTACCGTTGTTTAATCTACCTACAGCCTACAGGTAACAGGGTCTGTGGAAGATAATGGCGGCTTATTAGATGGCACCTCGTCGACCTTGCCATGCCCATGCACACACGCTTATCCTCATGCTCCCCCTACCCTCCGCCAAAAGGCATTGATCCCTCCGCGTCCCAATCACGGTTAACCGTCCCCAAACAGCACAACTACCGGCCTGCTGCTGGGACGCCGCCCTTGGCTTGTATGACGGTAGCACTGCATTTCTCCGTCTCGCCGGGTTGCTTTTTGTCGACTTCTTCTTATTATTAAGAGCCAGTAGTTAGGTTATGGGAGCTCTGGGTTTGTCCGATAATCCCACTTCTTCCTTCCGTATCCTTGGGAAAACCCAGATGCGCGACCAAGCTTCTCAGAGTCCCGCCTCACAACCGACCCGACGGTGCAGCGCAGGGTGAAAGAAAAAGAAAGGCCGGAGATCCTACAAGCCTTGAGTGGAAACCATGTCAATTGCCCCTCGCGCGCTGCTCTGCCTCGCAGCTTTCTGTATCCATGGCGTTTACTCAGCCGAAGGTCAGTCCAACCCACAAGGAAGACCCCTGGGCTTCTTAAAGCAAAAAATACTCAATCCAGTCACACAGGCCCACGCATTGGTCGCTTCGACCGCAGGTCTTTCTTCAACAGTTCGATAACACCGACAGAAACGGCAGCTGGGACGAGACCGGAGCCATCAACCACGCAAGCTTTGACTCAAGTGCTGGGTTCCCCAGGTCCCACTGTCCCGGCTTCTGCTGTTGGTGTTTCTTCTGGGTATACGACCGTTGTTGAACAGGCGTCATCTGTGCCCGTTCCAGCATCATCCCTATCATCAGCGGCTATACTTGACGCCCAACCTGTTACCGTGACAGCCTCGGGGGCACATGGAAATCTGGATGCTCTGACTAGCGGTAAAAGGCCCCCGCCTCCACCGCCTGGATTCAGCATTATTACTTTCAAGCCCGGCCCCGGGACCACACAGAATGCCAGTGCTGTCTCCGGTTGGTCTTCGGGGGCCTCGGGGGCTGCCAGATCATCGCCCTCGGTAGTGATACACCCGACGCAAACTAAAAACTTCTATTTCGATCCTTCTACGGGCGTGGTCACTACAACGCTACCAAGCTTCATCCTGGCTCCTACCGAGGCCCCTGCTGTTATTACTGGAAATGGCTGCAATGCGGTTACCGACGACGGAACTGTTACTCAGATATCAGTAATCCACACCTCGACTATAACGTGGACCGGGGACCCGGCCAAGTACACCCCGCCATTCCCGGAAGAGCCTCTACCTTGCACGCTGCCGCCCACCGGGCGCTTCTCCGCGTCATTATGTCCAAGTGGGCAAACAACATGCCACTTGCAGTGGCTACCCGAGCCCACCTCAGCTTTGGGCACAACGCCTGTATGGGGCTCGATTACCGCCACCAAGAAAAAAGCCAGGCCTACAGTGGTCTTCTGGACAACGGACAAGAATCCCGTCGTCGTCTTCTCTTCCACGCCTCCCCCCGATTTTCTAGGAGGTGGCAACCCGACGAGGCAAAACGACCATCAAACTGTCGGACCAGACGCCACGGATGCCTTCACCACGCCGGTGTACGGGAAAGTTTCGACGTTCACACCGCAGCCTCCTCAGCCTGCTGTGACGTCACAAGGACAGCCGAACGCTCAACCAAATGCTCAGCCGCATATCCAACCAAATGTCTCACCACCGGAACCCTCCGAGGTTACAGTGGTAATTCAGACAACGCAGGTGATCATCAACGGGCAGACTTTCACAGACAACCCTCAAAGCAAGTCGACGACGGCAGTTGTGGGGACCGACACGTTCATCATCGACCCGACCCAAGTTGTCGGTCATGGTTCCACCATAACGCGTCCTTTTGTTAACGGCGTCTTCGTGCCCGTGCCTTCAACGACCACTATTGACGGGCTACGGGTCATATATGGGCCATCAGCGGCTACGATTGACGGCACTTCGTTCGCGGTCGGGGCAAGCCCAACAACTGCGACAATCGGTGGAAAAGTGATTACCATTGGTACGGGTGGCATCTTCTTTCCAAGCCAGGTCCTACCGGTGGTGGCAGAAGCCGGCTCGCCACACTTGCAAGTCATAGGAGGTACCATGATTACAGCTGTCGGTCAATCGGTATTCGTTGTGGGCGGAACCTCAATCACATACGGCCCCAATATGAGTCCCATCACCGAGACCATTGGCAAGGACAAGGTGACAATTGGCCCCTTTGGTGTGATGGTTGATGGATCAACCCTCGGAGGGGTCACAGCAGACCCAACAGCAACGACATATAAGATTGTGGGCGGCGCTACAGTGACAGAAATAGGGTCAACCGCTTTAGTCGTCGATGGTGTCACGTATAGCGTGGGGCCCGGGGCGACATTGACTACGACGACCGTTATAGCAGGGCAAACGTTGACCATCTCGCCCAACGGTCTCGCCGTATCCACCAGAACCTACGCCCAGCCGTATGCGACGACCACAGTACTCAGCCCGGGAAGTGCTCCATCTGCAGGCTTAAGCTCACCCACCGCCGCAGACCGGGGGTCCTCCTCCCCAGGCTCTTCTTCTACCTCTGCCGAAGGAGACGAGCCCGAGTCCAAGCCTAAAAATCCAGGGGCAGTCGTTCGGTTGTCTTGGCAACACTGGGTCCTCACGATATGCATAGGTATCAGCGCATGGGTTTGAGTATACATATACACATATATGATTGTCACGACAGATATGATATTATTCTTTGGGGGGCGAGGCGCACTGGTATATTCATGGCAGGTTTTCAAAAATTGGGACAGGGCACATTAATAACGGAACGATACCCCCAAATTGAGCTTTTCCCATACAGGACACGTCAGCCAGGCTTTTAGATGGCTCGGCAAGTGTGGGTTGACTCGTATATGGATATAATAGTAGTAGTGCATGGCATGGCAAAGCACACAATATCGAATAAATAAAGGCTTGCAAACAAACTTCTCATCAACTGTTCGCCCTGTTTTGCTGTTTATACTAACAAAGTTGTGTAAGCCAAATGCGATTATCGTAGTGCCCGGGTGTACATGATCAATACGATGATGCTCCATGAGTCTTCCCAGAAGTGTGGTCACACTCTATTACCACAGCAATGAATCTCGACGGTTGAGAGATCCTGACGGTGTTCATTTGCTTAGAGATCGATTTGAACTTCTAAACAAATAATCCAGTGCGCTGATACTAGCGGCGGGTTTTGTACCAAGACAGTTGGAACTAAGACGCCACCATCGCCGCCTCTCCGCGGCGGGAAAAGTAAGGGTAGGAGGGGGGGGGATTTGGCTTCCTGCAGCATCTGGACCCTGGGATGGGACATGTGTGGTGGAAGCGAGGGGGGACGGTCTTGATTCCGATGGGCAATTAGCCGGGTCTTTATCTCTGCACCGGCTCGCCGGGTTTTCGGCTACGCCACGCGCTCACTAACTTTTCCGGGCGGGCGAAGTTCGATAGGAGCCCAGAACCACGTACATCCTAATGAACCAGGATTTTCTCTCTCAGTGGGAACGGCACGGGCATCATTCCCCGCGCCTCCCGGTGGTTGCGGCACACGTCTATACCGCCATGCGCGGGGTAGCTCGACGTAGTGACATGCTACACCGTATCGTGTATTCAGTCCAATCAATGGAGAGGAACTGGTCTGATCTGTGCTGAGATGGGCTGGAGTGGAATGGGCGTATGCACAACTTGTGCCAAGGGCCCCTTTTCGGGTGCCACTATATATGATGGTAATGCATGCTTGGATCAATGGCTGAATTGGAAGTTTCTTGAATGCTATACTTTCAATAGTTCGGCCGTCGCGCAGACCTACAGTGAACAGTGTTGCTTGCTGCAGCTGCTGTTCCTTTCGCTACCGTGGCCAGTGGCATGGCTTACAAATACTACGGCTGAAGACATGCATGCAGAGATGCAGATCGTGGAGAACCAGCCAAGAACATCCGCCAAGCCAGCCCAGCCAGTCAGGGCCCTCGTTGTTTTCATCTATTGCTGTTTACTTTGGCGGCGGTGCACGCGAGCTCGCTTGTTCAAACAAGGGCCTTTATTGATCACTAGATCCGTAGGCCCTAGCCTGGTTAGCCATCATCAGCTGAGTCTGCCAGATCCTCTGGTGAAAGGGCTCGCTGCCACAGGGACGACAGCTTGAGAAGTTCTTTATCTTCGGTAGCCGTGTAAGTGCATGGCATAGAAAGTTTCGTCTCGTCCAGCGATGAGATCCTCCAAGATGCGATAATATGTTCCACGCCCAAATAAATAGTTTCCGCACTTATCGCATGCCTAGTTGGCTGCGTGTCAATGACCGTTTTGTACTCTCGCATCCGTGTTTCTCCTCATATCGTCGGTCTTTTCTTGTTCCTGTTTCCAATGCATGTGACCTCGGCTTTCCTCTCCTGGGCCACGTGGGTGCTCATGGAGAGGAGCGCGATCGACGTTTTATCGCTTTTACGTTTCTCTGCAGGCCCGTGGCACAGATTATACCACTGACACGCATCACATATACAAACCCGTAATACGACCATAGATAAGTAGCATTTGCTCCCAACTCACGTGGTATACAAGGAGTGACGCAGGTGTTTGAGAAGATAATACCACATCCCTCCCTGTCTCCATCACGTTCCCACGTGTTGGAATGGACACACGCCAACTCACAGATTCTAGGTATGCATTGTTTGTATGAGCAGGAAGGAAACCGTGCCGTGTGTACGGCATTTTGGGAGGCCGTCTTGTTTGGCGCCTTTGCGATGGAAGCAACCAAATGCGTATAAGGGCTGGTGTGACTTACTTATACCTAAATACTAGCTGGATATAGCATCGATTCACTATACTGCCCCATAAGGGGTAAAGGGTGTGAGGGCAAAATGGGATAGTGTACCTCGCTCTGATGCCAGAAAATGCGTTTGGAACGACCTAGGGTACATTCACAGCGAATGGTAGCAAGCAGGCAAGACTACGGGCCTCCATTGTGTTAGTTCCTTGTTGTGATACAATCAGTTTGCCTATTCTATAGCAGCCGGCTTCTTCTATAGCGACCGAAACGCCACCCTCACAACACAAGCTGAATATTGCAATTTGCCATGCAATCTACCAAACTTCCTGCCAAAACGCATTGCGGCTCAGGATGATCTTAGCTTCCTCCGAATTCTTAGCCGTGCCGCCGATCACCAAGGCATCTACCAGCGCCAGGTTCACCGCTTCGGGCATCTTCCCGCTGCTGCCGCAAATACAGATGATAGCACCCTTGGTGACAAGGTCGCAAACTTTGGCAGCCTCACGACGGATGACATCTTGTATGTAGATTTTTTCCTTTTGATCACGCGAGAAAGCTGTGTAAACTCGGACTTTGAGCTCCTCCCATTCCTTCTCGAAGAAAAAATCGGCCGTCCGGTTGCGCCCACCGAAAAACAGGACGTCCTCCCCTTTCCTATGGTGAAAGGCACGGTGGCAAAAATAGCTCCGGATGGGCGCAATACCCGTGCCAGTTGCTATGGCGAGGACGGGAACCTCGAGAGAATTGAGTCTGATGTTAGCTGGCATGATGTGTAGTTCCTCGGACTCGAGCGGAGGCCCCCGGTGCGCTTCAACGCCGACTTGAAGAACATTGCCAGGAGACAAAGACGCAATATAACGCGACGCAAGACCCTGGCGCGTTTTGCGAAGCACAGTCTTATACTTGACCAAAGCTACCACAAGCTCCACACGCAACAGTTGAGAACCTTCAATCGAAAGGAGCGAACCGCCACTCGCGATGCTGTATTCACGACCACGCATCACAGGAAAGATCGAGGGCACCCACTGGTAGGGAATCTTGACAGATGAAAATTCTTGCAGGACCTCTAATATCGATCGCCGTGGCCGCGACGTGTAGTCGTAGAACTCATCTGAGTATGCTGGGTCTGCGAATTCCGTGATCCGTTGTATCTGCATCTGGTCTGTAGCAAAGAACTTGATATGATCGAAAAAGATGCGTTTGGGGATTGCTGTGATGTCGTAGTTATTCAGTAGTAGCTGGCGCAATGTAGTACTGGGTACTGGGTAACAGTTACTGGGTGCGTGTTCGATGGAAATGCCGTCCTTTCGTTGCGTCCAGTGGACAAAAGGCTTATCAGCTACACCGTTCCAATCCATGAGATTGATCAAAGCCTGGACATCCTCAGGGAAGTTCTTGGGGTAGAGGGTCAGAGTATCTCCAGGATGACAGATGGCGACATCATCAGACCCGTCCTTGAGTCTTTGGGGGTTGATGGCAAGCGTAAGGGCCCGAACGTCCTGCCAATGGTCTTGGGGAGTAAGCCGTTTATTACTCATGACTGTGGCAATCCAGGACTCAGGAACCGGTAAAAGGCACTGCGGAGGCGCCTTGGATAACTGCAGGTCTTCCTCCAGTGAGTACTTGGAAGGGTGATCCTTCAAGACGTTTGGTCGGTCCAGCAACTGGGTAGTATCATGGGCGTCTAAATGGTCAGACAGGCGAGCTTGGTGGCCCTCCCAACCAGGGCGAGCTCTTTCGGCCATGAGCTCATACTCCTGCTCCTCTCCATTAGGATTATCGACGTAGCTGAACTGAGCAGCTTTTCTATCCAGAGTTTCCATCGTTGCCAATTCCAAGGTAATCTTGGGGGGCAAGTGGACGTCAGCAGGGATCGGTAAAATACCATCAGGGAGCGGGTATTCCGTAAGAAGATGTTTGCGTAGACTCATAGACCATGGCAAGTAAGTACCATCGATTCTATGACTGTCAGTTGATACACAGGTATCTCGAAACTGGGACAAAAGTTTTCGAGGGATGTACATACCCTTCGTCGTGACGTTCGTCCGCTTCCCCGCGTGGGTAGAACTCCGTTGCGCCTAATTGCTTGAGGCGTACGTACAGCTTCTTTGCGGCCCAGTTATATCTAGAGCATGGCTGGTCAGCGACAGATGCCAAAAATACGCTGTTTCTGCAAAAGGAGGTTGCGAAACAACTTACTGGGAATATGAACTATCCCCTAAACCAAAGGTGGTGAAGTTGACACCGCTTAACCAGGTAGGTGGTAGGTTTTTTCTGCGCAGACACCTCCAAAGTTGCTGTGCGTTTTTGGGAAGCTCGCCTTGGCCAGTGGTTGAGAGGACGAAGACGACCAAAGTATGCTGTGTTAATGTTTTCCGTATGTCCTGTAAGTGAGGAATACACAATCAACTGAGGTCCCCCACACATTGGGTCACTAACACGGGGGATGCACCAGGATGCACAGATAGGTTGGCTGGGTAGTGGGGGTGAAGGTGTACGCAGCCACTCCTAAGGTTATTTGCATAATGAATGGAATTGGAAGAAGAATAAGCAGGATGAGACTCACAAGTCGGATATCGTTCATTTCCTTAAGTTCGGTTTCAAAGTGCAGGCGCCTGGCAAGGCGTTCAATGTCTTCGGCCACGTCTTGGCTGTTGCCCGTCTCAGACCCATAGAGAATCAGAATCTTCCTCTTAGGCAAGAAGGAATTGCCTCCGTTACTCTGGAGCTGAGAATCAGTCATAGCGACACGCATCAAAAGAGTAAATAAATAAAGGCAGCATTCCCTCTAAACAAGCCAAAAACTCGCAAAAGAGCAATCGCTTTACTTCCTGCCTGATAGGTAACCCCAGCTGTGCAGACGATGTGCAGACGATGTGCAGACGATGTGCAGACGATGTGCAGACGATGTGCAGGCGATTGTGTAGACGATGTGTGGTTCAATGCCCAAGCTCACAATGTACATCTGCTATGTACACCGGACTGATTAATCGAATCGATCAATTATGTTGAACGGATCAATCTTCTTGAACAATTGAGGGACCTTATCGTCAATGACACAAGAGCCAGCCAGCTACTTAGCTAGCTAGTTAGCCAGTGCCAGGCGCCCAAGCCTCCGGTTCGGCGAGGTCCACTAGGCGCTAGAGTCTTAAAAGAATGGCAGCAGCAATCGCACCTGTCAATCCCAGCCATTCGTCTGGTCCTCTTGCCTAATGCGGGGTTGACATGAGTTGTCGCAAGTCGCGAGTGGACATTTTTTGGCCAGAACCAAAGAAACAGACGGAGGCCCAAAGGCCCAACGCTGCGCACCAGCTGCAACAGTTGCACCAACTGCACCAACTAGGCTACGGCTACAAGTACGGAGCCCAAAGTTGCTTCTTTTTGCTTCTTTCCTGACCAACCCCCAATAACATCAATTAACTGGACCTGCTGTATTCCTCGGCTTGCTTGTTTGTTCAAGTATAAAGAAACCGCTTACCATTCTCTCTGCCCATGCCTGTCCAGCACCAGCACCAGCACCCATGTACCAACCTTCCATGCACGCGACCCTAGGTTGATAAACAGATGGGGGATCTGTCAGGATGGGAAAGTGAGCGTCAGTCGCCCGTTGCGGGAGGGCAAGTGGGTTAGACAGATCTGCCCGACCGACCAGACCACCCAGTCCAGTCCAGTCCCCGGGGGCTTTTCCCATGACTAATAATGGAAAGCACGATATGGAGCTGTGGGCGACCAAGACGCTACTTTGCGCATGTACTTGTTAACTTGCGAGGCGAAACTTGACGAAGCCCACACGTCACAGCCTAGAGCCATTTGAGCCTGTTGTTCGTTGTTTATCTTGCTCACCGAATAATTGAACACACCGAAACATGGGCAAATGAATAGGAGAGGTGTCTCTGGCGCTTCGCACTCTTGCAACACAGCCGATGCCACTCATAGGCTGCTATTGTTTCCACTACTCGACTATACGGAATTTACCCCCTCTTCATGCCGGGCATCAGGGGCCAAAAGGAGGTGCTACGTTCCAACTTCCCCCGGTGCGAATTTCGATCTAGCAGGGGGGTAGCTGGCCAGACCAGCAGGGCTGGGGGGTGTTAGCCTAGAGCCCCCCATGTCACTTCATGGTTTCTTTACCGTCTTCTAGAAAAACAATCAAGATGGACAGGAGCCACTGTGCGGTTTACCCTTTCAACCTTTCTGGAACATGGGGTCCAAGCGATGGATTGTCGTAGTTGATATGGCATTGCATCTTCGCAAAGGAGGTCGCATTTTCTCTCAGACTCTCAGAGGGCGATGGATCTCTCCCATGCGATCAATGCTCACACACTACAGTGAAATAAGGCAATCCTATATCATTCATGCAAGCGGGGCCTTGTAGGCGACTCTTCCCTTCTTCTCTTATATAAGCAGCCTCGGTGTAAACTCCCTATATTCAAGAGAAGCCCCTTTTGCATGCCTCAATACAAAGCTACTACTTGCAGTCGCAGAGTGAGTATTTTCTCAAATGCCCTCGTGCTGTAGACTGATCCTGTGCAGCGACCTAATAGAAACTGGCAAGCATAAACAACACCCGCGTTTACGTAGCTGCAAATGTTGTTCATGCCATGGAGGCCTAGATGGGTGGCATAGCCATAGAGGTTAGTTGACTTCTTGCACTCACTCACCATGCTGGCAGAGTATGCGTGTAGACGCATGGTTTTTCCATGTCATCACCTTGTTCAAGCAAGAAGTCCCATGTCGATTGTAATATGCCACAGCTGTTTTCTTATCGGATCTGAGCTTGCTCAATATCTTTGCGAGTTCACTGTCACTGTCACTGCCACCGTCGGTAGATTTGGTTCCTCGTTATGCCGTTCTTTCCCACGGAAGTCGAGTCACAATGAACATGGTACCATGTCTATGTATCCATGCGCCTGTCTATAGGCAGTCATGAGTAGTCATGTGAAGGGTTTTCCTTTGTGTCCTTTACTATACCGCGATTGTCATGACCCATCTCCGTACACCTGGGAGTAGCCACCCAACCTAGGTAGCCGTTGAATGAAAGAGGCCTCGTCTGCGCTGCTGGCTGGAATGCACAGTTTGAGCCATATAGTAGACCTGTTGAGGTCTGCTTCACCCTCTAGTGATATTGGCCGCACCTGCTTGCATTCAATGTCTCTTGGTTGCTTTCGGACTGACTGGTTTAGGTACATATCTTGTTCATTGTTGCTTGATCTTGATTCGGTTCTTTCCCTCTTTTGTCTGCCATCCCTCGCGATTTCCTAGGTATTCCTATTCCTATTCCCCTTCCCCATTTGCCCTCCAACCATCCAAGCAAAGTGGGCCCCCCTTCGAGCTAAGAGCCGCTCTTTCCCAGTGAATGTTCCCTCTTTATTACCACCCCCAGCCGTGGTCACACGAAAGTCACACTAATCTGTCCATTGCAGGGGGCAGAAAATAATTATTTTGTCAACGTCGCTGGACCTCTCGAACGACCTTCGGCTCCTCTCTCCCTTCCTTTCTCCTCACACCTCTCAACAACAATCAATCTCAAGATCTTGTGTCACGAACACCACCTCTCAAGTCTTCCTTTACCTTGTCTCTAGGGCACCTAGCTACCCTTTTTTTCACTCCCCCGGAAATTGTTTCAGAGTTCGATTTTTTTGTGTCTACTGCACGTCCGAACTTCTCATAAACCAACAACATCTCAATAACTTAATCTCCCACACGAAAGCATCAATCCAGTACCATTCCATTTCCAGACAATAAAATGGCCAGCACCGTGGAGAAAGTTGCTGACGCAGCTACCAACGCCGTCAACGATGTTGCCAACACTCTGAGCAATACAACCCTCACCGGCAACAAGGACGAGTCCAAGGACGCCGTCCACGCCAGTGCCGCTGAAGGTCGCCGTCTGTACATCGGCAACCTTGCTTACGCGACAACTGAGGGGGAGCTGAAGGAGTTCTTCAAGGGCTACCTTGTGTAAGTTGGATCTACTGGAAACTTCCTGAGCCAGTTTATGATGCCTAGCCCTAGCCTGGTCCAAGCATAAACTACAGGCCTCTGTCCCATTGCGGCCGTTTTGCGGGTTGCGCAGCGCATATACTAACTCTCCACTCTTGATGCAGCGAGTCCGTCTCAATCCCCAAGAACCCTCGTACCGACCGCCCTGTCGGCTACGCTTTCGTCGACCTCTCTACCCCCAGTGAGGCCGAGCGCGCCATCGGCGAGCTCTCGGGCAAGGAGATCCTGGAGCGTAAGGTCTCCGTTCAACTTGCCCGCACCCCCACTGCTGCTGGCGAGAAGACTGAGGGTGCCACTGAGGGCGAGGCTGGTGCCGAAGGCTCTCGTCGACGAGCTTCTGGTCGTGGCCGCGGCCGCGGTCGTGGTCGTGCTGGTCGCGCTGGTCGAGGCGGCAGATCTGTATGTTGAGCTCCCACGCTACTCTATGTGCATCTCACTAACCTGTAAATAGGATGGCGGAAAGGATGATGCCGAGGGCACTGAGGAGGCTGCAGCTCCTGCTGCAGCCAACGACGAGGTTCTACCATTGACGGACATTACAAACAAGAACACTACTGACAACTCAAAGTCCAAGGACAAGTCCCGCCCCGCCCGCGAGAAGAAGGAGCGTGGCCCTCCCGCTGATGGTATTCCGTCCAAGACCAAGGTCATGGTTGCGAACCTGCCTTACGATCTGACCGAGGAGAAGGTGAGTGAACCCGCCCCATGGTAATAATGCTCGATACTAATGGTATGATGACGTAATAGCTCAAGGAGCTCTTTGCTGCCTACGAGCCCTCCTCTGCCAAGATCGCTCTTCGCCCCATCCCCCGCTTCATGATCAAGAAGCTTCAGGCTCGTGGCGAGGCCCGCAAGGGACGTGGCTTCGGTTTCGTCACCCTGGCCTCCGAGGAGCTGCAGCAGAAGGCCGTCAGCGAGATGAACGCCAAGGAGATTGAGGGACGCGAGATCGCCGTCAAGGTCGCCATCGACAGCCCCGACAAGACTGATGAGGAGGCTAACATGCCTGCCGAGTCCGAGGCCACCAATGGCGCCCAGGAGGCCGCCGCCCCGGCCCCGGCCGCCGATCCGGCCCCTGTCGCGGCTTAAACCTGCCCTCAACCCAACTCGCCTCCACCGGCTTCTTTCGACTTAACATGTCCACTCCCAATTGCACTTATTCCTTATTCGCGGTGAGAGATGTACCCCTCGACAAATTCCCCCTTACAGGCGTATAGCCCTACATCTTAGCAATGCCATCGTGAGTTTGGCATTTTGGTGGAGATACGAGGACGGCATATCAGGAACGATGCTTTGATTTCCCGACAAACAAGAAAACGGAGGCACAGAAAAAGGCAAAAACACATGGCTCAGGTTGCTGGGATGCCATTTCTCGGTGGGCAAAATGCGTCAATGTGCAGCAGGTTTTTGGCAAGCAATCTTTAATTCGCACGACTGTCTCGGTCCTTTTCACGCTCTGTGTATTTACTCGTCTTGCGATTTCCCTCTCCTTCAGTGGACGAAAAGCGTAGTTCGAGGGGGCTGAGAGTAGTTCAAAAGTGCATAATAAACGAACGACTGATTATGACGTGTTGCTGGGTTCTGTCCGAGTACAATTGCAAGTGATCCATTGAACGCCTCTTGAGACGCATTTGGTCTCTGGAGATACCGTCAAGCTCGACGACCACGGGCTGCCTATACCTGGGGCGCACAAGAAGGTAATCCCAATCGACCAAATGCGATCCTGATCCTGATGTATATACCCTTCCATGATGTTGAACCACAGACTTTTGTTGGTATGTGGTAGTGAGTCGGAATGTGCTTGATACCAGGTATGCCCGTACTTGGTGTACGGCCAAAGAAAGTGGATTGAATTACCTTTCCATACTTAATCTAGGTTACATAGTTGTACTTTATCACTGGTGACTGGCCAAGGTTAAGTGATGAGCCACAGCCCCAGATGACCCCCGTGGCTAGTGTCCGCGCTTGATTGGGGGTCTCGACCTCAGGCCTATCTCCTGAAGCCAGCAGGTAATTTAATTTATTTATTAAACATAACGTTATTTAGAAGACGGCCATTTCTCCAGACAAAGCGGCGTTCCGCCTCTGTTCTCGACCCATCATTGATTCTGCCGTCGAGCAAGACACCCAGCGATTTTTCCATCTGTCCTGACTACAAAGCACGCAAACATGACTTCCAACGCCATGTGGGAGGTGGACCCCGAAACACGGTCAAAGGTGAGTAGAGGAGACCAACGATACTCAAGTCAATGGCGCAAGTGCGCATGGCTCCGATGCTGCCTGGGCGGCTCGCTGGACGAATATGTACTGACTAGGTTTGCTTCGATTGCCATATTAGCTCCTGGCCATACAAAAGACGAATAATAACAACAATTGCTGCGACTGCAATGCGCCCAACCCTCAGTGGGCGTCCCCGAAATTCGGCGTCTTCATCTGCCTATCATGCGCCGGAGTCCATCGCGGCCTGGGGGTACACATCTCCTTCGTCCGTTCCGTCACCATGGACGCCTTCAAACAGGCCGAGATCGAGCGCATGCGCCTGGGTGGCAACGACGGCTGGCGCAACTTCTTCGAGAACCACGACGACACCAAGATGCTCGGACTCAGCTGGGACGACGCCACCATTGCGGAACGTTACAGCGGCGAAGTCGGCGAGGAGTGGAAGGAGAGGCTGAGCGCCAAGGTCGAAGGCCGCGAGTACGTGCCAGGCGAGCGCAAGACTACACCGCAGCCGCCTGCTGCCGCGACTAAGGGGCCGCAGAAACCTCTCAGCAGAAGTGCGACTCCCCTCCAAGGCGTCGCGACTAGCGGGAGCCGCACCGCCAGCCCCCACCCACCGGGTGTCAAAGCCAAGGTTGACGACAAGTATTTCGCCAAACTCGGTGCAGACAATGCTACCCGCCCGGAGGATGTTCCCCCCAGCCAGGGAGGCAAATACGCCGGCTTTGGTAACACCCCTATGCCGGCGAAGAACGAGAGTCAAGGCGTACCGAATTTTGAGGAGCTGCAGAAGGATCCCGTGGCTGCTTTAACCAAGGGATTTGGTTGGTTCACAAGTACGGTCGGGAAAACCGCAAAGACCCTGAATGATGATTACATCCAGCCTACTGCCAAACAGGTGAGTTATACGCCCGGGATGGCTCATTGCTGAGCCCGTTGGTTACATTTGCGTTGGCCATGGCATGCTGATCCATGCAACAGATTGGGGAGTCCGACTTTGCGGCACAGGCAAGAATCGCAGCGGCGAATGCAGGCAAAGCTGCACAGGCTGGTGTTAAAGGTGCCCACGAAGGCTTTTCCCGCTTCGTCGAGGGCCCAGATGGGCAGCCCCGACGCGCAGGGGGTGGCAATGTGGACGAGAGCAAGAAGGCATTCTGGGACGACTTTTCGTCCGTGGCCGATCAGAGGCACGGCACGGGCCCCAAGTACAGCTCGATTGGCACGTCTGCTATGGGCAAGGCGAACAAGGGTGGCGCCTCTTCGGGGTCAGCGGCAACGGGGAAGAAGGATGACGACTGGGACGATTGGTGAGTACTTAAAAGATACCCAAGGAATGGCGGATGGATAGAAGGCAAAGCAAGGCGCGGCTGGTGAAGGAAAGGATAGAGCTTAGAGCTTTGTTTGCAATGCGTCCAGCGGCGGGCGCATACGGTGCTTCTTGCGGGTAGAATGATCACTTCGTTCCAGACTGAATGATCTGTACGAGTTTGGGGTATTGGGAAGCGTACACATGATGATTGAATTGCCTAGTTCTCTATGCAGACACTGTGACACTATATGACCAAGGTGTTGGCAGAATGTTTTTGACGGAATCAGGCCTACTGCTCATATGCCCGGCTATAGCCTCCGTCCGCGCCTGCTTAGCATGGTGGGAAATATAATAATTGCTATACTACACATTTCTAAGGGTGCTGTGTCGAAGGGGGATATCACGTGCCAGATACCGAGGTTGGGTCCGACACTAACCGGGTGTTTAGCGGCTTTTGCAGCGCCAGCGTCATTGAGCAACCGGGGCCCGGATTAGACATATCACTCGCTTTCCGCTGTTGATTCAGGAAACACCACGGTTTTAGATCCGCCTCAACCAAGCCAACCTCTTTCACCATGTCAGCGTTACGGATTTTGGTTCCCGTTAAGCGGGTCATTGACTATGCCGTATGTTTCCCCCTCCTGTCCTGTCCCATCAATTGATGTCAAGACAAATCACCGTTGGCCGCTTTCTTGCACGACACTCATGGCATTTTATGGCATACCTAACACGAGGCGTTCCGCTCATGGCAGGTCAAACCACGAGTCAACAAGACCCAGACAGCGGTCGAGACGGCCGGCGTCAAGCACAGCATGAACCCCTTCGACGAGCTCTCGGTAGAGGAGTCGGTGCGAATCCGCGAGAAGAAGCGCTACCCGCCCGGCGTCGAGGACATCTGCGTCGTCAGCGCGGGCCCGCCCAAGTCCCAAGACATCCTGCGTACCGCCATGGCCATGGGCGCCGACCGCGCCGTCCACATTGAGGCGAAGGAGGGTGACGAGATGGAACCGTTGGCCGTGGCCAAGATGCTGCGTGCCCTCGTCGACAAGGAGAAGAGCAATCTGGTGATCCTGGGAAAGCAGAGCATCGACGATGACGCCGCACAGACGGGACCCATGCTCGCGGGCCTGCTGGGCTGGCCCCAAGCCACCCAGGCGAGCGAGGTCAAGTTCGAGGGCGACAGCGTCCTCGTGACCAAGGAGGTCGACGGCGGTGTCGAGACGGTCAAGGCCAAGCTGCCCATGGTCATCACGACAGATTTGCGTCTCAACGAGCCCCGGTACGCGAGCTTGCCCAACATTATGAAGGCGAAGAAGAAGCCCCTGGTCAAGATGAGCTTGAGCGACCTGGGCGTGGCCAACGAGAGGCGGTTGAAGGTTGTTAAGGTTACAGGTAAGAACATTATATGTTCATTTTTCTTTGTTTCTGCCTCTGTTTCTCGCTTCTTCCACTGTGAGAGGGGGGAATATAGAGGCACAAGAGAGAGCCAGGAGCTAACTATTGCACGCAAACAGAACCCGCACCGAGACAAGGCGGTGGCAAGGTTGAGGATGTCGACGGCATGGTTTCGAAACTCAAGGAGCTCGGTGCCTTATAGACTGCATGCGCATTATACAAGACAAATCAAGATATCAAGATTAGAAATGAGCAATTGCCTGCCTACCAAGATCACAATTCCATGTACAACTTCGCCGCCTGTTTTTGAACCCAGAAACAAGTTTCGAGGCTTGAAACCTCCTGCCTATACGCGTCTCGACTGTTCTGGGCTGTTACGACACCCGCGTTCTCGTAGCCTATGACAAGATCTGCTGTCTGCCACCCGAGCCAAGCGTCCCGTGCCAGACGAGTAGGATTAGTATCATTGCTCTTGTCTGTTATCATACATGTGGTTGAGCATCCAAGCTGCTTGGCTTGGGCTAGAACTCCCGTCGGTGCGTGACTGCAATTTAGGAAGCATGCGCTTAGGTACCTATGGTTGAAATAACATGACGCGGCGGGTACCTAATGAAAGGATTGAATCTTTGACTTCGGCACTGAGAATTAAGAAGCTCTGCAATCCACTGGCTAATATAATAGTCTAAAGCAAATACTGATACGCAAACACATTGGTCTACAGTATAGGTAGAAGTCAGAGGGTGGCTCTATGTACGTACTACACGTGTTGCGCAACGTCCAGCTTTCTACTACTGGTAGTTCCGAGCACAATTCGAAGGCTGAAATGCAATATCAATCTGCTTGTCATTTGGAAACATAATGGCTTCAAATAATGTGATTGGATGACTGCTCCCTAGCTTTATCTTTGCCAGGTACCAGCTAACCTACCTACTACTGTGCACTCACTCACTACCAGTTCCCAGACCAACGACCAACTGTGCGGGCTGGATTTGGCGTTTGGCGGGTCGGCGAATCGAATTGCTGGGCAGAAATTTGGGGGGGGGGNNNCCCCCCCCCCCCCCCCCCCCCCCCCCCCCCCCCCCCCCCCCCCCCCGGTTAGCTCGCAGGAATGACGTCTGAACTTGTCCTTGTCCTGGGGTTAGGTTAGGGTCGCATTGACATGGACAGTGGTCCCTGACTATGGACTTACCTGCTACATCTTAGGTAGTAGCAGATGTTGGCAAGAGCCGCTTCACATATCTGATAAAGTAAAAGACTGAGTAAGGTTAGCTGCATGCTGCATCTTGGTGTCAAGACGTTTGGTCTCAGTGCCGAAAGGGCTGGCTGGCCCCGATTGGCATTCCTTCCAAGGGAGACGGAGACGGCGAAGAAGAAAAAAAAAAAAAAACAGGGACTTGCCGCCCAAAAAAAATCGAAGATAACGAACGAGAAGGCTTGTCAGGGCTCCGGATTCGGCGGTGACTGGGCGGGCTTGTTGAGGTTTAAATCTGCCAAGTACTAATACACTAGCATTGATTGGTGAAGGTGGGGGTGGCACGAGTGGAAAATGCTCATTGCAGGTCAAGCCTCAGCTAAAGCTGGGCAGGCAAGCAGGGCACTGTTCTGCAGCCGGGACGAATTTGGAGTAATTTAGGTACATATTGGCCCAGATTGGCCCTAGACCGGGGGATGATTAGATCTTCCCTCCTCCCCCCCCCCGCCCCACTAGGGGACCCGACGACGCAGGCAAAAGCAACTAACTCACTCACCATTGCTCACTGACTGGCGGCCAGGGCAGTCACTAAACTAAAAACCTATTTTTCCCTTTTCCTGAAGCAATCCCCGAAAAAGCCATCCTCTTCCTCTTTTCTCTCCTCGGATCTGATCTGACTCCTGCCTCTCTTCCACCTATTACGCTACAAGCCCGCTTCTGCCTCAATCGGAACTAGAACTTCCTCAATCCCTCCAAGACACTCAGACTGTCTATGTTTTCTCTTCACCAGTAACTGTGCAACCGCGCCCCCTAGCCCTTATGAACGGGCGATCTTCAGTCTTCACTTCGCAGGTAAGCATGCTTCCTACTACTTACTCCCACTCCCAAGAAGCGTGTTCGCTAACTCAACCGTCCCTAGGATTATATCTCAGGTGTGTGACAACCGGCGTGGCACATCCCGGATTCTGCCATCATGACTAACAGTTGCTTTTTTCTCTCTCCCTACAGACCACTTGTGGCGGGCCCTGACCGCTTAAGGACGGTCCTTAGAATAATCTGATAGCTACCACCACCTCCCAAACCAAACCCCTAAGAACCAAATATGATGTTCTCCCGAATCGCAACCCGGGCTTCCAAGCCCGCCGCCTTCGGCGCTGCGACTGGACTCAAGTATCAACCTCGATGCTTCTCCGTCTCAGCGGCATCTTGCCGAGCCGCCGCTCTCGGAAGTAAGGGCAGGCAAATGCCCTCCACCATTTCCCGAGCCACTGAGCCTGCGTCTGGTGTCGAAGCTACCCTGACCATTCGAAATGGCCCCATCTTCCACGGAACCGCCTTCGGTGCGCGTGCCAACATCTCCGGCGAGGCGGTCTTCACCACCTCGCTCGTTGGCTACCCCGAATCGATGACCGACCCCTCCTACCGCGGCCAGATCATCGTCTTCACCCAACCCCTGATTGGCAACTACGGTGTCCCCTCCAACATGCGGGATCATTACAACCTCTTGAAGTACTTCGAGTCTCCTCACATCCAGTGCGCTGGAGTCGTGGTTGCGGATGTTGCCGAGAAGTACAGTCATTGGACTGCTGTTGAGAGTCTGGGCGATTGGTGCGCTCGCGAGGGCATCCCGGCCATCTCAGGTGTCGACACCCGCGAGATTGTCACATTCCTCCGTGAGCAGGGTTCGTCTCTGGCCAGAATCTCCATTGGCGACGAGTACGATGCCGACGAGGATGAGTCGTTCGTCGACCCCGGCCAGATCAACCTGGTTAAGCGCGTCAGCACCAAGGCCCCCTTTGTTGTTGAGGCACCCAACCCCAAGTACCACATTGCCCTGATCGATTGTGGTGTCAAGGAGAACATCCTCCGCAGTCTGGTCAGCCGAGGCGCCAGCGTGACTGTGTTCCCTTACAACTTCAAGATCCAGAAGGTGGCCGACAACTTCGATGGTGTCTTCATCTCCAACGGTCCTGGTGATCCCACTCATTGCCAAGAGACTGTGTACAACCTCCGTACCCTGATGGAGACGTCGCAGGTCCCCGTCATGGGTATCTGCCTGGGACACCAGCTTCTTGCTCTAGCCGTTGGTGCTCGCACCATCAAGCTCAAGTACGGAAACCGTGCTCACAACATCCCCGCCCTGGATATCACCACTGGGCAATGCCACATTACCAGCCAGAACCACGGTTACGCCGTTGATGCCAGCAGTCTGCCCCCGGACTGGAAGGAGTACTTCGTCAACCTGAACGACGGCAGCAACGAGGGCATGCGCCACACCTCGCGCCCCATCTTCTCGACTCAGTTCCACCCCGAGGCCAAGGGCGGCCCGATGGACAGCTCCTACCTCTTTGATAAGTACATTGATGATGTAATGGCGTTCAAGGGCACCCAGCAAGTCTACAAGGACAACCGACCCTCTCAGCTGATGCTCGACATCATGAGCAGGGAACGTGTCGGTGTGCAGCCCGAGCCCCTGGCCAATGCTGCCTAAGCTTGTTAGTTTCTGTTGTCTTGATAGCGACTGGGATTGGGAGGATCTGGCGTCCATGTATTTACCTTTTACAATTTGAGCAGTAAAGGTTCGCGAAAGGACTTGTTTTCAAGCAAATATTCATTGCCAAATATGCGTGATTCGATGTCATTCCCTGTGATGCCACAATACCTACTTGTGTTCCTCGTGTTTATAATTTTCAGCCGATAGACCCAGTTCCCGGTGATAGACTGCAGCTGGTGTAGAGACGAGTAGTTGGGAAGTACGCATGTCCGTAAATGCAGGATTCGTGAGTTAAATCATGGTATGCTGGTAAATGGCAGACTACCTTAACACGCATGTGGGTTCGTGTGACCCCAAGTGCTGCTACCTATTTGTTAGAAGACTCATTGGCACTGGAAAAGGTCTGGGACCGCGAGAAGGCTTCCATGACTAAGAAACTCGACAAATGATGGCAACCTCACGTAAATCACCTTCGATTCTTGCCAGGTTTCCTTCCCCGTTATAGCATTCTTTTGCCTTATGCTGGTGCCCAAGGATAAGAAGGGGAAACCCTTCTACCGGCTCCCGGCTATGGCTGTTGATGCCAGACGTGGACGCAGCAAAGACACATGGCAATGGAAGAAGCGCTGCAGACCGTCCCTCCCGTTTCGGCAGCAGTACATATGTGATGTGGCGCGATGCCCAGCTAGACGACGGGCGATGATGAAGGCGAGGCGCACATTTCTAGTCACCAAAAAAACACCAAAAAGTAGGGGAAATAGATGAATGTATCAATAACGCGCCTGTTCATTTTATTTTGACACTGCAAGTACGTGCCTAGATGCTTTTGGCGCGAGCCCGACACTTGATGTATGTCTTGCATGTCTACTAAGTAGTGTTGATCTACATTTCGGGAGCCGGAGGACTTGCCTGTTGTGCTAGAGGCCGACCGGTAATGCTGAACCCCCCAGAAGGCACATGGACTCTTTTATCCCATGTGTTCCCCCAAATATAGATTGAACCATGGTGGTGGTCCTCATCTATACTCTTGGCATATCCTTGGTAGTGGAATGGTGGCCTTGCACTATGAGCTATCCCGTTCCTTGTCTTGTTGTTTGTAGGTGGTGATGGACGAGTTGGCCTCAGTAGCGGCCGTATCCATCTCCGCGGTAGCGATCTCCGCCACGGTCGTCGAAAGCAGGACCCGACGACGCAGCGCCACGGTAACGGTCCCCACCTCTGGGAACACCGTGAGGCATCGGCATGGGCCCATCTCGGTTGTCCCGGCGTCCGCCTCCTCCGCCTCGTCTGCGGCGTCCGCCACCAGGCCGGCCTCCACCAAAATCTCCACCACCCCCGCCGCCACGTCGACGCTCGCGTTCTCGGTGAGGAGGTCGAATGCCTAGGAAGATCTCAGGGCCACGATCCACTAGAAGGTCGCCGCGCTCAAAAAAGTAGCGTCTGTAGTCCTTGCCGAAGTCTCGGTCGTAGTCCTTGGTCTTGGCGTCTGCAATGGCTGCAAGACGTCGGTCGGCCATCTCGTCAGATACAGGCATGTATGTGATAGAGGGGAAAGCGCGGGTGGTGCTCGGGAGACCTGCTCGGTCGTTCAGTCTGCCGGATTGCATGGGCGGTCCTCGGCCGCCGGACTGGAATCCGCGGGGACCAAGAGGTGCGCCTTCGATTCCAGACATGCCGCGGGGACCAGTAGGGATCGACATCTTGCGTTCGGGTGCCTGGGAAGGAAGTCCTTTGGCTGTTGGGGGAGCTGCGCCCCCTTCCTCAAGTCGGACCGTTACAGTGCCGTCGCGATCTTCGTCGTAAATGACCTCGAAGCGGTTGAAGGAGCCGCGGCCGCCACGACCAGCCGACTCGGCATCGACCCACTCGTCAAATAATTCGGGAGGGAAATAATCAACCCAAAGAGGCTTGCGGGTAGACTCTTCAGGCCAGACAGTTCCGTGCAGAGCAGTGCGTACGCGCGAGGCAGCAGACGTCGTGTTGAATACAACAAGGGTATGGGTGCGTATGTTGTCGAGATAGAAATCGACGATGGCGCGATCGTCCAAGTCTTGACCGGCGGGTGTAGCCAATTGAACGAGGTAATCCTGAACTTGCTGCGGCCGAAGAGGTCTCATAAAATTCTTAATGTACAAAGCGGCAGTAGCAGGGTGGATTGAGGGCTCGACGTCGCGTTCTGCATCCACGGCAGGAAGTTGCGGTTCCTCGTCTTCCATGTGGGTGTCACTTTGCAGCTCAGACCTTATGGGAGAAGGTTGCTCTTGGCCGAGACCCTGGTGGTCAGGCATCAGTAAGTCCCCTTGTTCTCCGTTTTGGGAGTCACCTTGATTGTTTTCAAGTTTGTCATCTTGCAGTGGCCCTGCAGCGGCATTCGTGGTTGCAGCTTCTTCAACAATGCTTTGATTGTCATCGGTCATTTCCACCTCGTTTGTTCCGGGCTGATGGATGGTTCCCTCGTTGGCTACAGGCAGGTCTTCTACATCAACTGCAGCAGAGAGCCCTTCACCCGCCTCAAGCTTCGCCCTTTTCTTAGCAATGTCATCTGCATCGGGAGCTGGAGTTGTGGATCGGCGCCTGCGCTTTTGCGAGTCTTGTGAATCCTCGGCCGGGTCGGAGACTGATGCTGGCTCAGGCTGAGCGCTTGATTCGTCGGAACCGACTGTTGTGGCAGGAGGTTCTGCGCCTTGGACCGTTGATGCTGGGGGCACACTTGCCACAACGGCACTGTCGCCATTGGACACTGGGGCTTCAGATACGGCAGGCGCCTTGTCTTGGACATCCTTTACTGCGCTATCATCCACCACTGGCCCATTCTCTGCCTCTGGTTGCATAGCTGCCTCTTGCAAGCCATTTGATTCATCTTGGGTGGGCAGGACTGCTTCTTGGTCGTGGGTCGTGGGAGGGTCTGTAGGGTCTGTAGGGTCTGCGGCATCGTCGTCGTTAGGGCTACCAGATTCTGCGTCTTCCAGTCTTGCGACCAGTTCTGCTTTCAGGCCATTTGTGGGAAGACCTCTGCTTTTCAACTCGGCCCTGAGATCTACGACCTTTAATTTATTGTAATCAGTTGCCATGATTGTGTGGTTGGGGTCATGTTCTGGTGGATGCGATCAGTCCAAAAGGGACATTCCAAGTGACGTCGGCAGAAACTAAGATGGGTAGGGCTGGCAGCAGAACAAAAACAGACTTGATCCAAAAGGAGCAGCTATTTGAACATGCAGACTCTGGAGGGGAGGGAAGGTGGGCGAGGAAAGGGGTTCTCGGATGGAAGAGTAGACCAGAGGATTGTTGTAGGGAAGTAGGTTAGGTATGTTATGTCGGGATGCGATGCGCAATCCGCACATTGAAACGTCGTCGCACTTTTAACGACCCTCTCTCCCTCTCTGCCTCTGAGCGCGTGTGTCGCGACAAGCGATGGGCCAAGGTCGGGAGCTGTCGATCGTCGCTAAGCCCAAAGGGGCAGAATTCTCGATTGCTCTTGCAAGTTTCCAAGTGGATGCATTCAATCCATCAAATCGTAATACATGTACTTAGGTTACTTACTGTACGCATGCGTGCAGGAGGTACGGTACGTACCTCCATGTACAACATCAATTAACCTACAAACTAGGTTACCTACCTACCTATGTAGGTAGTTATCTGATTGGATGATGCCTGCAACAATACATCAATCATTGATGGATAGCCACTCCCAAGTCAAAGACGATTCTCTCACGACTCTGTGCAAATTTCATGTACTTGCAACGCACAGGCGGCATTTCTAGAGTAGTGGGAGTTATAGACCGCGAGGCCATAACGCCGGGACATAAAACGGCATTCGATATTAAGAACTGTCGAGGACTGATCCAAGTGGAGCAGGTTTCCAACTGCGATTAACCTGCATCTCAACCATCACTACCTAACACTTGATCAATGAATGCTTGCTTGGCCAGCTACAGATCATCCAGCCATTCCTCACTCCAGTTTCACTCGACTTGTTCCAATCAACTTTGATCGGATTCAGAATCAAGAGTAAGACCAATTTGATCATTCTAGGCGGGGGGACATCCTTCGAGGGCTGCAGCTACGTGCTGTTTCCCATTGAAGCACACGCACCTTGATTGTCTAGATCCTCTACACCTCTTTGATTTTGCCATCTGTCGCCCTACTCTTGTTCAGTCTGAACAAAGACAACAGCTTGCAGGCCCTCGCCTCAGCAATATTGTCCTCCATCCATCAGACCTACTACAAATTGCCGGAAAACTGAGTCAGAAATCTGCGCAAGCCGGTTGTCCGTGCAAGGGCAGTAGACCAGATCGCTCGTATCATTTCAGTGCCAACTTGCACCCCCAACAGCATCGGTAAACCTGTTGGCTTGGAGTCTTTAGTTCATAACGGCAGCCCAGAAACCATGAAAAGGCCTCGGAAAAAGCAAGTTAGTCCCCGCGAGCCCGCAAAGGTCAAAGAGGAGGACGGGGACCATGTCCCCGTCGGACTGATTCCTGGCTTGAACCAAAGACAAATATCAAAGTCGAGAAGTGGCGGTTCTCATCGTCTGTCGGCTACGACGCCTGACCCCAGCTCCCCAAGGGCAGCTTTTCAGGAGGGGGAGGACGAAGTTGGCTCTGGTCACAAAGGGCTTCTACCGTTGACCCCCGAGTCTATTGAGTCCAAACCAAGGAGCAATCCGTTGACAGAAATATCACCAACCACAGTGCGTCCTGTCAAGGAATATGCCGTTGCCGGAGGAATTCACCGATATCTCATGGATGATGTACGTGCCTCTATCGAAACTGACGATAGTCCTGACAGCACCTACGAGAGTAAATTGTACCCCCCAGGCGAACATCATTTGAAGGATGAGAACAAGCCACCCATCACCTATCGCGGCACTCTGACTGAACAACATACCGGGGCCCAAAAACGAAAACTTGAACTCCAGGACAACGAGGCAAAAGACCGGAGTCAGAAACAAGCGCGTTGCTTCTCTGATCTCCATGGCAAACGCGCCCGAGAGAGCTCTAGTGGGGATTTAGCATTAGAAGGCCAGAAGGACGAAGAAGAGGACGCAGATGGCAAGGTCGAATCGGACCTGGAAGCGGACCAGGAATCAAACGATAGCGAATATGATGCACTAGATCATTGGCGTCGTGAACAGATTGCGCTCAACGCGGTGCTGAAAGGCCGAGATGAGTTCTCATTGCTTCCCTCTACTTGGCGGGTTCATTTCCTCGGAGCTCCAGTCTCTGACCATATGTTCTACCGCCGGACCAAGGGTATGGCTGCCAGGCCACGGATCTACGCCCATGAGGACAGGTACGAATTCCGAGGTATGTTGAGACAATTACAAGTCGTCGCCGCTCGGGATGCTCTCATACTGACCATGCATAGGTGCCCGTCATCTTCGCAACTTCATTGAGGTGGCTTCGCGTATCCGCGACCTTCGGACCAAGCAGGCTAAGGTCGCTAGGGACAAGCGCTGGACTGACGCAGAGAAGCATTCTAAGAACAGAAAAATCACTCAGGACATGTCTAGACAACTCCACAAAGTACTTCATGATGCCATTCAGTGGTCGTGGGCTGACGGGAACTTGACCGCTTACAAAGACGACCTTCTGTTAAACATCGAAATAATGGAGACCTCTGGCAACTCGGAGCCCTCATCTATGGAGGTTGAAGGGCAGATGGCCAGGTTGGCCGAGCGCTGGCGCCAGCGGTTTGTCAAGGGCGGTTTCGAATCCCGGCCGAGTCAGCCTAAGGTACCAGTCATCTACGGGTTCGTCATCGTAGGCGGGTCGTTGGTTATTGTCAGCCAAGATGCTGCCAACCCAGAGGCCCACACCCACACTCCCCTTAAGATCAATATGGCGGAGGACTGCCAGGAAGGTTGGAATGCGCTTGGCATCATGGTGACCATCTGCTGGGCTCGAGACATGCTGATGAGGCTGCGTGACGAGCTGGGGTTGACAGTCCGAAATAGTGAGGCTGATAGCGATCCAGATGCATGATATCTATGACGAGGAATTGTGGCATGCCGGTATTCTTTGTCTATAGGCTGATGGGGCCATGGTGGGTGGGCGTTATGAGAGAGGTCGTTCATTGCTTTTGCACAAGATACCACGGTTCCGCTTTCAAAGACGCGATGGGACATTGTTTGTCGACAGTCGTGCGTCTCCTCACACCTTTGTGCCTAGGGAGCATTCCCATAACAAATACACACTTTGTTAGCGAGGAATGAATAGGCTAGAGGAGGCTGGATGAAGGAGACTTGACTTCGCCTGAGTGACTGACAATATATGTCATCCGACGATATGCTTAATAGGTGCAGAGCACTGACCATTGACCCCTCGTGAGCCAGCAAGTGCCTGTTTGACTGTGGATACATGCAGCCCAGCTACATCAGGTGCTTATTGGGGACATACTTGTACCATTACTGCTATTTGACCCTGCCTGAGTCCTGGGTGCCTAATCTCCAGTACAGACAGAGACAGACAGACAGACAGACAGACAGACAGACAAAAGAACAGAGTGATGATCAAGTTGATATGGCCAGACAGACGTAAGCTATATACATATGCACAGACAGGCTCCAGGCTCAGGCTCAGGCTCCTGCTCAGGCTCCTCTAACGCTACCCAACCAGTCGAGCTCCTGATCCAGCGGCCCCACGCGCCGGGGGGGGGGGGCGGGGGGGGGGGGGGGGGGGGGGGGGGGGGGGGGGGGGGGGGGGGGGGGGGGGGGGGGGGGGGGGGGGGGGGGGGGGGGGGGGGGGG